>MU158770.1:793848-861115 GCA_015888305.1 Antheraea pernyi | reverse complement strand
ATAAACAAACAAACAGACAAAATATAATAATATAGACAAAGTATAAAAAAAGTTTTTTTTTGGTCATTTGTAGCCATATCCATTCATCAAAAAGTTGTTATTTTAATTGTACATACACAAACTTTATTTTTATAATACGTAATATAGAACAAATAAAAAATTGGAAATAAAAGTAGTATAAACTTTTTGAATACGAAAACAAAATAAACTTTGAAAATGTTAGCTTTGATACTTAGTACATAACTTCAGAATTGGCAGTATGGATTAGTTCCTTCGCCTATGAACTATTTATTTGATAGGAAAAAAAAAACTTTGAAAATGTTAGCTTTGATACTTACTACATAACTTCAGAATTGGCAGTATGGATTAATTCCTTCGCCTGTCCTATTGGACGAATATTATTACTACTACTTACTACGTTACCATGGCAACGTATATAATAATAACGTAATCGCTCAAAAGCAAAAAAAGTGCCCGATTTTGAAACATTCTTCATTGGTGCTCTGCTTCTATTGATCTTAGCGTGATGATATATAGCCTATAGCCTTCCTCGATAAATGAACTATCTAAAACCGAAAGACTTTCTCAAATCAGACTGGTAGTTCCTGAGATCATAGCGTTCAACCAAACAAACAAACAAACAACAATTTAAAAACATATAAGCGATAATTTTACAGCCTAACAGTTTTGGAATGGCACATACATATCGTTTACGTAAGTCATTACAGCAAGTTGACAAATAAATACGTTTTCCATTTCAGCTTTATATATTAGTATAGATTAACATCCACTTTCTAAGCATTCAAATGAAATACCGCTTCATCTCATATACTTTAAGGAGATGTAACTTTTTTGTTTGCAATTACTAATATTTATTTGTGCGTAATATATACTTATGGGTAAAAAGCGGTGGTACCTCACACAATCAGCACGCCTATATCTCAACTAATTACTACTAGTAACTGTTATCATGGTAGTTTTAGGTATTTGTTACAGGTTATAGTGGCAATATCCAGACACACTGACACCTGTGTCTACTATACCGACGTGACTGACGACGCAGTTACCATGTTCATCCATCGGGCCGTGGACACTCCGGCGCGGGACATTGTGGACTATAACTTAAAAATGGCCATAAAGGCAATAACGTCATTAAAAATAAACATACACAATAATAATAAATAAATATAAAAAACACCCAATAAATGCTCACAGATGCGATTTTTGACGTACAAAATAAAAACCAAATCAAAAAAAGGTGCAGACAAAGAGTCTACAGAACAGAAGGAAAAAAAAAGATTTGTTTGTTGAAATGAGAAGATTGTTTGATAATTTCCATTTGCATGCCCTAATTTTATATAATAACAAATGTAGATATCTCTTTTTACAAAACGAACACTCTTATTATAATTTTTTCTCACTATAGACTTTACATTATAACATAAAATAAGTTATGCGGATGACATGGTACTGCTCAGTCCTTCAGTTGGTGCTCTGAGAAAACTTTTGCTTGTCTGTGAGACCTATGCATGGCTTAAAGCATAATATTAAAAAAAAGTGAATATATGGTATTCTTAAGCTTCGTAAGCTTTTCAGAAAATGTACCCCGTATAAATTTTTATCGTATGCCCTTGAATAGAGTATATGAATTTAAATATCTTGGACACGTTATCACGGCGGAAATGAAAGACGATAATGATATTTAAAGAGAACGTAGAGCGCTCGCAGTTAGAGGGCATATGTTGATTATATATGTTGACGTAGGTTTGCTCGTTGTAGTAATGAAGTTAAAATCCAGCTATTCAGAGCATTTCGTCAATGTTTTTATACGAGCAGCCTATGGATCAGCTTCAGTAAAAGGACTATGAATGCTTTGTGTGTCCAATATAATAATATTTTTAGAATATTATTGGGATTACCACGATTTTGTAGTGCTTCTGGGATGTTTGCGAATGCCAGGGTTGATGATTTTTATGCTATCACCCGTAAGAGAATAGCATCCATCCTCGGTAGACTTCGCGATAGTTCCAATAGGATAATAAGAACAATGGTAAACATGTACGATAGTCCTTTCATGAAGCATGGGATTTCCGTTGTTATATATTATAATAGTGTGGTTTTCATCTTTCATATTCATATAACATTGTATATAAGGACATATTAATATAATTATTTAATATTATTTTTAAACTTATTACTTAGTTATGTATTACTATATAATTTGTTTTTATTTTTGTGGATCCTTATTGTCTGACAAATATTATTATTATCAAATTAAATTGATATTTCGTATAGGGTGTAAAAAGTTGTTTGGGCTACCTTCCCTAGTAATTTACAGGTAAATACAACACTAGGTTTAGACCTAAAAAGTCAAAAAGACTCAACAGAATAGTTCTTCAGTGAAGTTTAGTAAGCCTTCCCTTTTTTCACATTTATAGCAGCTCACACCATACAAATTTCAGTCGTTAGATTATAATATGATAGATATCTATGAGTCAGTATACTTTACTTTCATAGTTAGCGTATTTATTATTATTGTAAGCCATGTACGTCTTATACATATTTAAAATATAAAGTGGTATTTTAGATTATGTTCTGTAAATAATGTCAAATCTACATATATAATTTCCAATGGAGCAATTTTTGAATAAAGTAATAATCAGCACAATGATGAAAAGATTTGATATTATTCAAAAGGTAGCTCTTGATGTAAATGTTACGAAACTGCATCAATATAATTCTGCGCCTTAAGCATGGAGTTGCCTGAAGCTAAATTAATTAGTAATATCGCGATCAGAAAGATGCACCCATAAAATACATCAAGTTATTTGAATATATCGATAGTTATATTTGGCGATGGACTAAATTGCATTCGTCTCATAATAATGTGTTATTTTATTACTTGTATTACAGAAACTGATAGTGTTTTTGTGCAAAGTTTTTCTGTATATTTTACAGAAGGCGAAGTAAAACGGAACATTAGCAAACGCAATTGTTTTTTGTAAGTAGCGGGTGAAATTTCCAGCTTTCGTCAGTGCATTAGCTTATTAATTAAGCGATAATTGAGTTGTACATCAAGTGAAATCACCATTCGACGGCATCTCCGTAAATCCACGTCTTGTTATTAGCACCAAAATAATTAGTCCACGTTCAATTGCCGCAATAAACCTTCAAACCGTGGCGAGTCTCCAAAACATTACGTTCATATGCAACCCACGGGTCACACAGAGTCTCACAGTGTCAGTTTCGGTCTTTGCAACTATATCTTATGCACCTGTCAAGAAAACCCTTTAGACGTTACTTTTCATAATTAAAAAAGAAGTTTCATATTAATTGTTTCCAACTCGAGTGCATTGGTAAGTTTGTCTGTAGCTGACGCTGACGGTGTGCGTACCAACAACCTGTTGCTGGAAAACATAAATAAAACTTTTGACTTTGAGAAATTAATTGGCGTAACGGCTATGATTTTAATTACTGCGTTCCTATCCGTACTAGTTGTCTTGGACCGGTATACGCTAAATAAAATATAAAAAACATTATTTTTAACTAGAGACAATAAAACAAAAAAGTTTAAATTCGAATTAATGATAAATCATTTTAAAAGATCTGGCGTTACTTTGCACTAGTAGTATCAATGTTACCACCAGCTACAAAAAAAATCTTTGTGTTTTATACGGTTAATTTCGTTAACACGAGCCTTTTACCAATTCTAAATCATCATTCTTTCATCAATCAATCATAGATTTCTTAGTCTATATAATATACAAAAAAGGTTACGCAAATACACCTTCATCAAAATTAGTTTTTCAAGACAAACACCAGACGATTTAATTTTATTTATGGGTATAGACTATGTATTACCTTGTCTTACTGTCTGTAACAAAATCTGAGAGCAGTTCATCAAAACGTGTTAACAATCTATAGATATAATTCGACATCAATTCGTATATTATGAATATTTATTAATAATTTAAAATGATTCATTTCATATCATAAATTTATACTCGAAATGTTTGCATACAATTTATCAATATTATAGGTAACAAAGTTGAGCAAACTGCAAACTCGAGTTAGTCATAGCTTGGATTAAATTTGAATTTCAAACATTTGTCTGAATTCGAATCCATTTAATACGACAAGCCAGGGAAGTAAACTCTTCACAAACCAGTCGGTAACATCAAAACACATCGATCATAAGGTTTACCATTCGATACATAGTGGAGTTACTATTCCACTTTGCTTAGAACTTGTCTTCACAATAAACAATATATTCATAGATTTCAGTCATTTTAAATACCTTATGGGTATTAAAAAATTACATTATGATTGTATTATAACAATAACTTGTCTGAGTAAATAAACTACAGGTACCAAAATTAGTGAAGTACATTCAATACGGATTTCATTTACGACCACAACAATGTAGCTGAGCTACGATTTTAAGCTTGCATCTAAAAATGTATTCTTAATGTTAAAATTAGATGTTTTTATTGAATAATTTTATTAAAACTCAGTTACTTACTATTGTTATAGCACATTATCAAAACACATATTAACTTCAGAATTAAAGAAAATGGTCTTTGAAAGATGATTTATACTTTGGGACTTTCACAACTGTCTAAACTCCGATGATTACATCTCCATATAAGGGGTACCGGTTGAGCGACACCACGAATTGCCTTGTTTATTTATCTCCTATCTAATAAAACTTATATACCAGTTTTGTTTTATGACACAACCAAAATCGGCGAGGTCGTCTCAGACATAAAAGCGAAATAATTGCAACAGTATAAGTTATGTGGAATGCATTTAATTTCATCATCGTTCTATATCATAGCTCTAAGCATAGAGTTCATGTAATGGTAGAGATAATAATGTTCCAAAGCAACCAATAAGGGACTCCAGTAAGTCTTTAAAGCTCGACGTGACCCTGAAACTTTAATTAAAGACTTTAATAGAATAACCTGTTACAGAGTTGAATAATATCAAATGGGACATGTCCCCACACTATTGATCACATTTCCTACATTGTATCTAATCTGTCGTGAGACTGACTTGCATTGATGGCCTTCTAAAATCACTGGCTCAGCCGGTTTACTTAGGGTACTCGTTCTTAAGGAATTGCGTTAACCTGCGTGGAGAATATGTAATATAATGTAATAGGAATATCTTGCCTTATATTAATGTAATGTAAACGGATGTTGAATAGAATATGTCAGTAGAAACGTGAAAGATATCGCTTTGAAGAATTGATTCGAGTATTCTTATATCCTTATATCCTTTCTTACAATAAAGAAAAATGATGTAATAAACTCAAAAATAAAACATTTCATGCCGTTCATGTTACCTACCACCGTTAAGATGCACATTTGTTGCTAAATATCAGTTATTCTAAAAATGTATTATATTAAAATTTAGTCCCGAATTATATTGTATACTGTATATAATATTTTATAGATTTCACCCTTAAATGCATATTGTTTCCAATTGTCTACGTTCCAATTCAACTTATTCAAAAACCTAAGTGTGTGCGTTTCCAAAAGCACGTTAATAATCATAGAAAAATTGCTTTTCTGTATGTCATTCATAAATAATATGAGAATTCATATTCTAATAAATAATGTAAATATATGACCGATTGTTTATGTCTAGAAGAGTTTTAGTAATAAACGTATATATTGTTACCATAAGTCTACGTACAACTTGCTTCAAAATAAATACTGCATATTATTTTTATATACCTTTGTTAGCAATTTTCAATCAGAAAATAACAATAAAAACGTTTTAACTTCGATCAGCCGATTCAGCAACATCCTACTGAACACAGCTATACTCGTATACCACACTCGATATGGATGGGCCGACGCTTCACACGAGGACGACCCACGGTCATGTTTTGCCACGCCCTTCAGAGGCCAGATCCTTTGATATGTCAGGTCAAGTCGAGACCAGCTCCTCCGACACGTCGGGACATGTCAGGTCCAGTCCACCAAGAATAATCGAATACAAAGTTAGCCGATACAGAAATATTGAACATAGTTACCATGAACCACTGTTCGTACCGTGAATATCTCAACTGTCTGAGCGATAAATAAAATAAATGTCCCCAATGACATTTTTCTTTTTTTTTCGAACTGACTACGCTATTGGCCTTATTAGGCCTTTACAGCTTCACCGGACTACTAAGGCGAGCGCTTAAGGCACTCAGCCGATTTTATTTAGGCAACTATTTCAAGGGTGCGCGGCACACCTTGGCTTGGACTGTTGCTGTTATCCCGGATCTGATCTAGCTAAACTATTCATACATATACTCGTTTGTGAGTCATACAATTGAGATTGTATGATTCACAAACGTTTACATGTATATCTGATGTGAAACGAACTAAACTAATCGATTCAGTGATCGATTAAGGAAAAAAAATAAAACCCTTCCACTATGTGTGTAATGTTTGCACGTATGTGAGGTGATCTCATGTGTATACAAGCGATGTGGGTGAGTCACTGTATCGCGATAGTAACAGCTCGAGGGCTCCATCCTGGAATGACCTAGGCTCGAGATATCACTGAAGAACTACGGTGTGTGCGGGAACGAAAGAGGAGACCTTACGGCGTGAGGGAGGATTACGCGTACGTGGGCGCAAACACGCATATAAAAATATCGAATTTTAAGTTACTTGAGCGGCGTCGACGCCGGAATAACAAAAATTATTTTTCGGTTGTTTTAGGGGAAGATAGACGTAAATACACAGATTTACTCTATCTTATATGAGTTATTTATTTTTGAACGGCGGCGCGCGCGAGCCGTTGTAGTTTAGCCGCGATGGCTGGAAATCTATGGATCGCGGTTACGGGACCTAGTAACGGATTTCTAGAGGTTTCTTCGTATGCCGAGATCTCCCAGATTTCGTGGAAAATAAGTAGTTGACCTGCGTAGTCAATACTTGACAAGGAGAAGGAGAAGGCGGCTTCAATCTGTGAAGGTTTAGCCGCCTGGGGTCTGGGATTGGGTTGGGACACGGGCTTAAAAGCCCACGGGGCCTGAGGGATCAGTGAAGGGCGTGGGGGCGCGCTAGTCGCGGGTAGGAAAGCTGCCGGTGTACTAGATGTGCTCGGCAGGCTCGAGAAGGCCTCTTGGGACATGAGAGGCGGAGGTCGAAGGCGGGTGGAGGCGGCGGCCGTCCTAGATGGCGAGACCTGCCTGGGGTAGCGAGGGCGCTATGAGCGCGGGGCGCGCGGTCATCCGCGATAGTTCGCTGTATGACCCACGCCGTGGCACAGAACGCAACTCGGAGGGTCCGAGGAGGGTGACGTGCGAGAACGCACCTTAGTGGAGTGATCGCCGAGGCACTTAACGCACCTGGGTTTCAGGCGACAGTTTCGTGCGGAGTGTCCGTACACCTGGCAGTTGTGACACTGCGAGGGTATAGAGGTTTTGCGCAGCGGCTCGACAATAATGCCGGAGAGGCCGCAGAGGGTCGAGAGATCGAAAATGGCTTACCCTTCCTTGGTGCGGTCGAGAACGACTAACACCATATTGTAGGGTGCCTTCGTGCGCGGAGAGCGTATGCGGTGTACCTCACGAGCAGGAATATTCATTTCGTTGAGGATGTTGGAGATATCATCGGTTGGGATTTCGGCGGGGGCGGGGCGGATGACAATTCGTAGTAAGCGCTCTTCCTCGAGCGAATGAGTGAAGTAACAGAACTTGTTATCACGAAGGAAACGAGTTAGGTCTTTATGGAAGGTAGGGTTCGCGACCTTCACCTGGATACCGACAGGGATATTCACGGCGGAGATAAATGAGGAGGAGTCTCTGCTGTTTCCAGCATGTGACGAATCTCGACGCCTTGTTCTGGATCGTAACGGGGGGCGTTGGGCGGGGCTTCTTACTCGTGACTGCGGGTTCCGCAGCTTGAGGTAAAACCGGTCTGGAGGGCGTGGATGTCGTTTTTGGCACTTTCGTGCCATCAACGTTAAGAAGTTTGGAAGGCTTACGGCCTTCGTTATCGGAAGAGGGATTCGCGCGCTTATGGCGCCGGTGGGGCGCCACGGTGGTGAAGCCATTGTTCGCGGGATCTTGCTACATATCGGAGCCCTCCTCGTCTGGGATGGGAGCGGAGGGGTTGTCTGCTTCTACAGCGGTCGGGTTTTCCTGCGAGAGCAGAGAGAAGGAGTTTGTCATAGGAAAGATAGCGTTGGACGGGACTCTGGGCGGGGGCCCTCCGTTTTGGAAGATACGCGCCTCCCTACTGAAGCGACCGTACTCCATGACGGCTGTCGGACAGCAGTTCATGACGAATTCGCCAAATCGAGCATGATCGCGCTCGATGAAGCTTAGCCTGGCCACACCGGGGCCAGAAGAAGGGGGCGGGGCGGAGAAAGATATTATATACCTCCCTGCCAGAAGGGTAGGGGGCGCGCCTTTTTTGAATTTAACGGACTATCTCGTGTCCAGACCAAGAGAGCTGTGGGCGAAGTGCAATGCCGCACAGTAGAGAACCTACAAGGCCTAGAGGGAAGCCCTAGCAAACCCGAGGCCGAGAACGCAGACCGGTAAACCGGGCTACGCCCAAACAGACATTCAGGGATGGAATGAGGGGATCAGGAGGGTGGGAAGGGGACACCTGGACTTGACTAGGTGGTCCCCAATAACTCACCCGACTCGCCTTTTATAGCATTCTGTCAAGTCACGAACGACCGATAACTTTCGACCAATGGCATCACAGGTCATTAGTAACACCCCCGATGTAGTCAATAGTACGGAAAGTGCTAACACCTTAATATACCTGATTTTTTTAAATGACTTCTTAGGTAACATGTATTTAAGGGTTTATGCGATTGTAATGAAAAAGTAACGTTGTACCAACACAATAAAAAAGCTATAAACCAGTTTAGTGATAGAGAGCGACTAATCTAAGTAATAGAGTGGAATATAAACAGTGAATATATAAATGGCGTGTAATTACCTCGTATTTTAATATAGAAAGTCAGTAATTTGTCGGTAAAAGATCAGCATGCGAGGCCCGCGAAGGGCACTCGACCACACCCACGAGGAAGCCTGCACGTGCCAGTAATTATATATAATGGTGACAACAAAGTAACAGGTTTTGCTGTGACATTACAATCTGACGACAGACCGACGGGTGGAAGTTTGTCTTTTAATCGTCTGTGTCTATTTTGGAGATATTGTATAGCTCCTAGTTTACCATATACAAAGCCTAATATCCGCCATACTAACACGCTTAGATTTTACGGTTTCAGGATTCAGATCGGGATGATTTGTACCCGAATGAATCGCTACTAACATGAACCTAATATAATGGCTATCTCTAGTGTTGTCTCCTTTTGGGACTAGCTAATGCACATCCAGTAGTCGCTAGGCTTGAAGATAGCGACTACTATCAAAGGATTATAGATCTCTCTAGGTTAACTGTTGTTAGATTATACTGTGCTCATAAGTTATAGTGCAGTCAGTTATGCTAATTACTCAGATTAGCGCCGAAATAAGCTCTACATAGTTGTACGAGCCTAGAGAATTTAACTCTGCAAAAAAAAAAACATTTTTTTACATTAAATGATTAATCATAATGTTGAAAATTTGCAGCAATAAACAGCTCAGTGACTAAAAAAGTAAAGACACGAATTGTATCGAAAGTAAAAGCGCAGATGATACTTTATCATGACATTGTTGTATTTAGGATTCCTTCATAAATGAAAACGAGATTAAAATCGGGAATATTGCATACGTCAGAACAAGTTTAACAAATAACTATAACTCAAATAAACTAAACTAAGATTATTTCTCGTAAATTTTTATATTCTTTTTTTTGAACAAAACACGACAATACTTACTTATATACAACTAATAAGCATTAACTGATAATACAATGTAAATTATAAAGCATTTTATTTTTTCGGTCAAAATGTTGTAGTTTTATGATATTATATGAAGTTTCTATGTTATATTGATTTGATTATTAAAAAATTTAGAAATTGAATGAACTCTCCTGATTTCCTTCTACACTCGACTCTGTGTCAATTATGATAATGCCCAAGTAATTAATACTTACCCTAGAATTAATTGTGGTTACGCCCGTGGAGCAATCTGTAGCGTAAATCTTTATACGTTACAATGGTGAAAAGTGCGCGCGCGCACTCGGTAATACACCCGGAAATAGCTGGCCCGGATCGTTTTTATAGAGTTTTTTAACATCATTTCACTATCGGATGGCAGAGAAGGACAATATTAAGAAAACTTGAGTACAGGGAAAACATACTGTTTAATATTTCCAATTCATTTCAGGCAGCTAGTAGTCACTGCTATCAAGTAAGTACTACAGAAAAAGTATTGTCTCATTTGTTTTTCATCATTATGTTCACATGACAAAGCTATCGCTGGTTCGGAAGACAGCCCAGAGAAGAACCGGCAAGAGACTCGCATCCGGTTGATACATATTTTTACAAACATGTAGAGTTCGCAACTGAGATAGACTTACTCTTTCTTATATTGTAAAGAAATAGAAAACCTGTTTTACCAAAACTAAGAAATGACTTAAATGTCAAACGATAAAATATAAAAACATAAAAGCAATATAGGCGAGGCTACAAATCAGATAAGTTTCAATAAACAATAACAAACTGTAATTATGTATCGACTATACATTGATTGGGCTCGAAGTTGCGCGGTGGAAGTATCGCGTCGGCGCGGTCTCGCGGAGGTGTCGACGCTGGATCTATCATCAACACAAATATTTATTATCTGGACTTGATCGAATCATGACCACTACTATTTAACTATAAATTTGTCATTAAACGATGATTCCGGCGAGTAAAACATCTAAGCATGTCACAATGGCGAGTCACGCCTAATACACATCTATAAAATCGCCATCACATGATCCTACATCATAAGTTTCCAAGAAAGGTGTGGGCATTATCACCACGTCAGCCTGTGACGTATTACCAATAACAAACTCTGAAAAATCCACAGTTCTGTATTTTTCTACATACAGTTTTCCACAATTATAAGGTGCAGCTTTCCTCGTGATTTTTTCCTTCGCCTTTAGCCGATAGTGTTACCTACTCGTAGTTATAGTATTATTTGTAGTGTTACCAATACCTATTTTCGTTAGTACATGCGGTTCGACCCTGTGGACATTGAATGAACATTCCAACGATCGAGTCACCCAGTCAAGAAACGCCCGTTCGTTTTATACCAATTTAAGTGATCTGGGTGTGTTACAGCCTAATAAAAAATACAAGGGATTCACTTTAGCGTAGTAATATATTTACGATACACTGAATTCCCGAAAATTTCTAAGTTAATTGTGTATGTCACAACTTAGTCTGAAGTAGTATTTTTCGACTTAATTTACAATTAAGATAACTTCTGTATAACATTTCAATAACAATACAGTAAATCTGTAAAACAATCATGTGAAATCATTATTTCGACTTATTAGTGGTTATAATTCGAATGCAACTCGTAAATATCTCGCCCCACGCGACGTTCTAGTTAAATCATAGTAGAGTATAGCTTCAGGCTTATGCTAATAACTATCGCCGGCTCCCGGGTTACGTGCAGTAATGGAACCACTTTTAGCAATATCCACTTTATACGACGCTGTATTATTTATAATCTGTCACGGGTTTAGTTGCAATTATGATTTTTTGGGTTAAGACCGGCAATGGATGTGTTCAATTGGAAATTACTCTTAATCGAGTGAGTGGTAGGACATTCAGTTGTGTTTGAGTGGACTGCGACCACCATAAGCTAGGTGTAACTCGTGATAGTGTTTCGCCTGGAAGTATAGTGTTGCTTGTTCAGGCGGTGTATATTCAATAACCAAGCATGGTGGTTGAGTACATGCTTGGCTGGACGCCTTTATTTGTCTCAGTGGATTGTATATTTGTCCTTGGTAATTATTTCTTTTAGAATTCCACTTAGCTTACCATAACATAATGGGGCAATATCGTGTCGTATTGCAATAAAAAAAAATTAACTACAATCTGCGTATGTTGTAACCATTGAAGCATTATTTCATATATTTATCATTATAAAATAAATAATAGTTTAAAAAAACTAAAAAAAACACGCTTTCCTAAAAAATCCAACTAAAAAACAGAAAATAAAATAGTAACGCATGTTCATCAGCATCTCCAGATATCATTTTATCATTTTTTTGTCACTTTTTACAAAAATATACATATATTTCTAATTTGCACTATTCTGAATCTAAAATTATTAAATTTTATTTTCTGTTTTTTAGTTGGATTTTTTATGAATGCTTGTTTTTTTAGTTTTTTTAAACTATTATTTATTTTTCATTTTTTAGTTAAATTTTTTTAACTTTTTTTTCGGATTATTGTATTGTCATCGACCTTTGACAGGTGTGCAAAGTTTAAATAAAATCTGATCGTTCAAAGTAGGACAAAATCGATCTCAAAGGGGTCGGTTACAAACATACATTACATACAGGTAAAACTAATAAAAGCGTGATAATGAGAATATTCGGTCTACTATGTCGAGGTTTTATAAAATACTTCACAACTGTCATTATCCATAGATACCGACCGTAAGGATAACTACATATCTGGTTAAATTAAAATTCAGTTGACAAATCGTGGCGGTAATTGATGAAGCAAGATAATAGCTTACAGTAAGACTATAGCATATTTGTTAATTAACAAAATTACACAAGAAAATCGAATTATGCGTTTTTTAGATTTTATTGGTTTTATCGTTTGTTCAACTACAATCTCACCTGATGCTAAATGATGATGTAGCTTAACACGCTATATCTAGAGGAGGACTGGATCTAAAGTATAGCTGCCATAGTAAATGTAAGTAGAGTTAAGTTAAGCGGTGATGTTTGTGATTAGCGTGTTCAAACACAGTCTTGATTGACGTAGCGCCAAATCCTTGCAAATGAGCCGGAGCTTTCAGTAAACATAGTGATAAGACCATAGTATAGTAGTAGGGTTTTCTCCAAGCCTGCCTGTCCAGCTACCATCCACAAGGTGAAGATCTATCTCCAAACACCAGTATGTGTGTTCCGGCAGCTGCACTTGAGAGTCGGTCTCAGCTTTTGCGCGTTTACCATCTTAGACCGAACCGTCGTTTAACATCAAATGACATATGGATCAAAGGCAAAAATCTATAAAGTAACCAACTACCTTAGGATATCATAAAGACTAAAAAAGGAGATTCTGTATATGTACTTATCCTAAATTTAATAACGATTTGACAAATATACAATGCGTGTCAACTTTCAAGAAAATGTCGTACTTTAGACATTCCCGTGGCATGTGTGGAACTCAGCATGCGCCAGAGCAGCCGTCGGGTTTTGTACCGTTTTGCTTCGATCGAGCATGTAGCAGTAATGGACCGTATCACTCAGAAGGTGGAGCTTTATAAATGATTGCTTTACGGTAACATTTTATTATTATCAAGATGGTTGCTGAATTCGATAAAATTTCTAATAGTGTTATGGTTTTCATTTCATAAAAATCACAGATCAATTACAATTTATACATATAAATAATACTGTATCATCTCTTGGTTTATCTAGGCTATTCTGCAGAATGGTTTAAACGATTTTGGTGATACTTACATTAGTGGATAAGAAATTAAGTAAGTTAGTTTAATTAGGCTTTTTGCTAGAAATGGCAAAGATAGGGTTGTAGGATATAAGTAGTAATGACATAATTAAAATAAATAGATAAGTAACCAATAATGTATACAAATTACAAATAATGCTTGAACACAACAAAAGATTTTTTTAAATAAAGTCGCGAGGGTCATCTAGTTTTCATAAAGAAAAATGGATGAGATATATTTAGAAGCTTTTAAAAATAAAAAGTAATTATTACAGTGGCATAAGATAATTTGTCACAAATATTCTAATTTGGATATCAGGATTAAATACTGTGATACAGTGGTTAAATTTCAATTTATTAACTCTGAATATGAATAAAGCTACATATAACGTGTTTCATATAAATAAATTCAAATGAAAAAAAAATCATACATAAATTCAATTCTAGCGTATTTAAATACCATGCTGATAAGCGTATATTCAAATCATATAATCAGGCGAGTCTTTCGCTGAACATGATATCGTGATGAAACCATGTCATGGTTGTAGCCATTTTCTGATGCTTGTCTGGCTAGTTACCACTCCCAAGTTAGAAGTTTATCACCGAGTACACACAGGTGTATTCTGGTAGTTCTACTCAATATCCAGGTGCAGGCTTATCATGTTTCATCACAAGCTATACCATCACCTAATATTAGGTGTAATTTTGGTTAAACCTTAATGTGTAAAAAAAACAAATGTTTCTGATGTCTTGACATCAAAATTAATAGACGTAACTATAACTTAAAATAAATTCATGTTTGTAAAATACTTATAAATTATTCTATTAATTTATGGGAAAGAATTAATAAAAAAATACAAATGTATTTTTTATAGTTCTAGTAAGTTATAAATTATGGTAACGATGTAATAAACTCGATATGGTAATGTAAATAAATAAATTATTTTATGTTCAAACGCGAAAATGAAAATATCATACAAGTTCATAGCTACGCTTCCCCCACCGCATCGCGATACCTCACCTCGCACAAGCCGCTACACAACTACGTAAATATTATTGTATTTAGGTATTGATAAAATGGATATTTATAAATATAATTTACTTAGTTGTATGTAGCGGCTTGTGTGGGGTGAGGTATCGCGGTGCGGTGGGGGAAGCGTAGCTATGAACTCGTATTATATTTATAAATATCCATTTTATCAATACCTAAATACAATAATATTTACGTAGAGCTACGCTTCCCACACCGCACCGCGATATCTCACCCCACACAAGCCGCCACATACAACTAAGTAAATATTATTGTGTTTAGGCATTGATAAAATGGATACTTATAAATATCATACGAGTTCATAGCTACGCTTCCCACACCGCACCGCGATATCTCACCCCACACAAGCCGCTACATACAACTAAGTAAATATTATTGTGTTTAGGCATTGATAAAATGGATACTTATAAATATCATACGAGTTCATAGCTACGCTTCCCACACCGCACCGCGATATCTCACCCCACACAAGCCGCTACATACAACTAAGTAAATATTATTGTGTTTAGGCATTGATAAAATGGATACTTATAAATATCATACGAGTTCATAGCTACGCTTCCCACACCGCACCGCGATATCTCACCCCACACAAGCCGCTACATACAACTAAGTAAATATTATTGTGTTTAGGCATTGATAAAATGGATACTTATAAATATCATACGAGTTCATAGCTACGCTTCCCACACCGCACCGCGATATCTCACCCCACACAAGCCGCTACATACAACTAAGTAAATATTATTGTGTTTAGGCATTGATAAAATGGATACTTATAAATATCATACGAGTTCATAGCTACGCTTCCCACACCGCACCGCGATATCTCACCCCACACAAGCCGCTACATACAACTAAGTAAATATTATTGTGTTTAGGCATTGATAAAATGGATACTTATAAATATCATACGAGTTCATAGCTACGCTTCCCACACCGCACCGCGATATCTCACCCCACACAAGCCGCTACATACAACTAAGTAAATATTATTGTGTTTAGGCATTGATAAAATGGATACTTATAAATATCATACGAGTTCATAGCTACGCTTCCCACACCGCACCGCGATATCTCACCCCACACAAGCCGCTACATACAACTAAGTAAATATTATTGTGTTTAGGCATTGATAAAATGGATACTTATAAATATCATACGAGTTCATAGCTACGCTTCCCACACCGCACCGCGATATCTCACCCCACACAAGCCGCTACATACAACTAAGTAAATATTATTGTGTTTAGGCATTGATAAAATGGATACTTATAAATATCATACGAGTTCATAGCTACGCTTCCCACACCGCACCGCGATATCTCACCCCACACAAGCCGCTACATACAACTAAGTAAATATTATTGTGTTTAGGCATTGATAAAATGGATACTTATAAATATCATACGAGTTCATAGCTACGCTTCCCACACCGCACCGCGATATCTCACCCCACACAAGCCGCTACATACAACTAAGTAAATATTATTGTGTTTAGGCATTGATAAAATGGATACTTATAAATATCATACGAGTTCATAGCTACGCTTCCCACACCGCACCGCGATATCTCACCCCACACAAGCCGCTACATACAACTAAGTAAATATTATTGTGTTTAGGCATTGATAAAATGGATACTTATAAATATCATACGAGTTCATAGCTACGCTTCCCACACCGCACCGCGATATCTCACCCCACACAAGCCGCTACATACAACTAAGTAAATATTATTGTGTTTAGGCATTGATAAAATGGATACTTATAAATATCATACGAGTTCATAGCTACGCTTCCCACACCGCACCGCGATATCTCACCCCACACAAGCCGCTACATACAACTAAGTAAATATTATTGTGTTTAGGCATTGATAAAATGGATACTTATAAATATCATACGAGTTCATAGCTACGCTTCCCACACCGCACCGCGATATCTCACCCCACACAAGCCGCTACATACAACTAAGTAAATATTATTGTGTTTAGGCATTGATAAAATGGATACTTATAAATATCATACGAGTTCATAGCTACGCTTCCCACACCGCACCGCGATATCTCACCCCACACAAGCCGCTACATACAACTAAGTAAATATTATTGTGTTTAGGCATTGATAAAATGGATACTTATAAATATCATACGAGTTCATAGCTACGCTTCCCACACCGCACCGCGATATCTCACCCCACACAAGCCGCTACATACAACTAAGTAAATATTATTGTGTTTAGGCATTGATAAAATGGATACTTATAAATATCATACGAGTTCATAGCTACGCTTCCCACACCGCACCGCGATATCTCACCCCACACAAGCCGCTACATACAACTAAGTAAATATTATTGTGTTTAGGCATTGATAAAATGGATACTTATAAATATCATACGAGTTCATAGCTACGCTTCCCACACCGCACCGCGATATCTCACCCCACACAAGCCGCTACATACAACTAAGTAAATATTATTGTGTTTAGGCATTGATAAAATGGATACTTATAAATATCATACGAGTTCATAGCTACGCTTCCCACACCGCACCGCGATATCTCACCCCACACAAGCCGCTACATACAACTAAGTAAATATTATTGTGTTTAGGCATTGATAAAATGGATACTTATAAATATCATACGAGTTCATAGCTACGCTTCCCACACCGCACCGCGATATCTCACCCCACACAAGCCGCTACATACAACTAAGTAAATATTATTGTGTTTAGGCATTGATAAAATGGATACTTATAAATATCATACGAGTTCATAGCTACGCTTCCCACACCGCACCGCGATATCTCACCCCACACAAGCCGCTACATACAACTAAGTAAATATTATTGTGTTTAGGCATTGATAAAATGGATACTTATAAATATCATACGAGTTCATAGCTACGCTTCCCACACCGCACCGCGATATCTCACCCCACACAAGCCGCCACATACAACTAAGTAAATATTATTGTGTTTAGGCATTGATAAAATGGATACTTATAAATATCATACGAGTTCATAGCTACGCTTTCCCCACCGCACCGCGATACCTCACTCCGCACAAGCCGCTACATACAACTAAGTAAATGTTATTTTGTTTAGGCATTGATAAAATGGATATTTATAAATATCATACGAGTTCATTGCTACGCTTCCCCCCACCATACGATAAGTATCTATAGATTGATGTTACGATTTATTTATCCGAGTGTTGGATTGGAATTGGATGGAAAAATGGATGAATTGGAAAACTCCAAACGCACATTGGAGAATACATCATTTTCGTACATTTCTTATTATGTTTATAATATATGTTTCTATTAATATGATAAATCAAAACCTACATATTTCTCAACTATGCAAGTACGAGCGAAAATACAATTTTATGTTAGGTAATTCGTCTGTTGAGGAGATTTTTATACGTTTTATAAACTTACCTTACAAGCCTGAAGGTATTCAATGCAGGTAGGACCCCGTGGTATAGGTAGTCAACATTTTCCATGTCGGAAGCGTTCGTAATAGTTTAACGTATAAAAGTTCTTCAAAGATAAATAACAAGTAAGAGTCTAAGATATAATTACAAGTAACTTCGATGTCCATCGAGCTAGCCGTTACTCGATTGCTAGTAGGTGACGTCAGTCTTATCTGTTTTATTGGAGTTCTATAAACTTTTAAGACAATCCATGGATATTTTTAATGGTTCCTTAAAGCTAACAACGCTGAAATGAAGATGTAATCACTTTATGATTAGCAAAGTACTAATTGTGATAACTAATTAAACGATTTTACTTTACAAAATAAATGGCTATTATTAATTTTAAAATATTGTTTCTCCCTCGTATGAACGCGCTTGTCCCCAAAGCTACAAGTTCAATTTGAAAAAATGTGTTTGTATTCTATAGCCTACTCATTGAAAAAGGTTTTAACGTGAATATAATATTATGACCTTTAGAAGACGAGCTTTAGAAGTTTCCATACAACGTGAGGGTAAAACGATAAGCTAATCTAATAATGTAAACTGGTAGTGTGGCGAGGCATTAGACATCGATGACCGAAGATAGGTTGGCTGCCGAAAGAAAACCGAACATTGCTGCGAAATATCATGCCGTGCGGCTCAGTTCCGTGGATGGTTTCCTAGACAACAATTATATTCCATGACATTAACAAACTAGGTTAACACAAATTCGTAATTTGAAAAATTAAGCAAAAATGAAATCACAATCGTTTTTCATTGCATTATTCAATTACTTTATACAAATACTTATTGTACAGAACCATACATTTTAATCCAAAAACTTCACGAATATATTATTTTTTGGTCGTCCAGTCGCCGCGGGGGTCCCTAAAGGTACCAAGCGACTTATATTATAATTGTCGGGGTATTTTCATTTAACAACGCATTTTTTTGCTTCATCCGCCATTAACACGGCTCACGTCTCGGTCCGCGGCGCGGGCGCACCTCCGGCTAAATAATTTATTGCCGATTTGAAGGAAAATTGGAATTCTGTAAAATGTAATAATCGAGTTTAATTTCGCGAGAGTGCTTCGTTCCATTTACAGAATGTTATTTACGAGTACCTTTATCTACTTTACTTCGATTGAACGCGTTCTTGATACGAAACTAATAGTTGGTAGCAATTATAAGTAATATCGTCCGTAGTGTCTCGTTAGTGGAGCGTACAGCAGTAGATAGAAATGTTAAAAAATAAAACCCGATGTTTATGTTGGTTTATTATTTTCTGGAGCGTTGTACACGGGAGCATTAGCTCTCGCTGTGCCCATATATGGAAAGAAAAAACGTTGAATTGTTCATGTAAAAAAAACGTAATTACATATCTTCATTTGACCGTGGTGCATTGGGTTTTTGTAGAGTGTTCCAGCCCGGTGGGCGCGAGCTGGCTGGGAAAGTCTCGTGAAAATGCCCCTCAGTTATTTGCTGATGTAATTGCACTACCCTTTATTATATGAGCGCTGGGAGTCGGTACAGGAACTGTTTGTAACACGCACTTGTGGAATTATTGTTTACAATAAACAAATTAAAAGTTTTATGTATGTGCTATATCGAAAAAACCCATAGAATTGAGAAGAACTTCGATTTTGACCTCGAATAACTTTTGAACCAGTCAAGTTAGCAAAACATAATATTTTTTGTAAAGCGTTAATTTTCTATAAGACTATACATGTTTCGATATAATCTGTTTATTCGTTCATTATTTAAAAAAAAAAAAAACATAATAATAACCTAACTTCTCCCATGTTATTTCTATTTAAGACTATAGCTGTAGAGGGTCTCGGGTTAATTTTATGTAGGAATGTATTTTAAAATTACATATATATTATATGGAACCTATTTAGGACTATCCCGAAGAAAAAATCGAACATATCCTAAATAAGGACCAACCTACTATACATACTGTAAATATAAAGTGATGTGTTGTGCTCACCGCATATATAGTTTATGCTGGATATATAATGTCCTCATTTTAAAATAATTTAATGCAATTTAAAAAATATATATTTTAATTGACTAACTAAATTAACTGCAGTATACGAATATTGCCTAGTAATAATGCCTACGCCTAATTCTCCAGTAATATTTCTGTGAATATTCACATCATTACGTACAGTTTATTGCTACATATACATGTTTCTGGAAGCCCACGTGTGTTTAGATCTTTATCGACACTGTACGAGATTGTGGGCGTTAAGAAGATACTCTGATATATTTATGTCGATGTGTTTTCACAGTTATTGCGATCACAGAAACCGATCGGTTCATAAGGAATAAGTGATGAACTGCTAGCGGTTGAGAAACGATGTTTTTCACTTACGAGCAACATATTTAAAAGTTTGCTATAGAAAATAAGAATATGTATACGGTCGTAGGCGAGGACAGGCGTCGTTCCTGAAGTAGTAACCTTTAAATGATCTCAAATAAGACATACTTATGATTAGGTTATAATTCACTGTTTCTGTTACACATCGTTAATGAAAATGCAAAATAAGTTATAAGTTTATTTGCAATAAAAATTTTGTATTTATATGTTATTATAATTTTAATAAGTAATACAATCTTTTGCCCTCACGGTTTACTGAATAATAAACAATTTAAACAAAACTCTATACACTTTTAACTTGAGGCAAAAAGACTAGACGTATTGGCACATACATTACCTGGTTTCGTCACACTCGTCTGCTCTTATTCATACAAAAACGGTAAACTATGACGGGTCGATACAAATAGTATACACGCGAGATAATATCGCTCCAATGAATATTAAACGCATTATCGAAGAGTTGTAATTTAGTGTCGATAGTGCATAAATGCATACATCATTGTGATTACGATTGTACGGTTGTATAAACACGCGTACACACATATCCACTATGTTATACGATGCCATACAAAAAGGTTCAAAGTTTAGTGTAGCGGACCTCCATATTGGGTTTATTTACTGTATTTCCTATCTCTATACGAGTATATCATATTCAGTGGTAAGAATATGGTCAAAAACTTTAGTTATACGTCACGGACAAATATACATATGGTGAAATACGTTAGTCTATACCAATAAAAAAAAATCATCGAAAATGTCCACATCGGCATTTCAAGCTATATTTTACAGTACAAAAGTATGACAATGGATATACACATGCGATCGCTGTTGCCGTGACTCGGAAACATGTATTCATGAATACACACTGAAAGATTTTTAATATAGTTCATATGTTGTAATAAAGTATTACAGAATAACTATTAAATTTGTTTGCTTATTTATATCTCCTGATAAATTCTTCAAAATTATATATAACTATGTCTAAATAGGCATGCTACAGATATAATGTAGAACCTGTGAAAATATAGGGCCAGCTTAAACTAAGTCAGCTTTGAAGTATAATAACATATTTTTTACATGTACATACATATAGCTAGAGATAAATGTGGGTAGATCGACATGTAGGCAGATATTGGATGCGACCAATAAACACGTCTGTGATATCGCAACGATCCTACGCATCAGGTACAAATCGTACAGTAAATGTCGAAGGGGCTTACAGACGAGCTATGTATAAATGCGTTTAATTTGCTGGATTTATATTATGTTTCACTCGTATGGGGTTATAGAAAACTTCTTCAATATCTTTGTATTTATTTTAGACTACTTTGTTTTGTGACTCTCTTTCAGATGATCTCATATTTGAAGCTAACTACAAAGTTATATTAAATATTTCAGTAAAGAACTCATGGAGGCATACCTAATAAAACAAATTAGAATATGTTACGCAAAATGATTATAATTCTGAGAATTTGCGTTGCATCTGTATAACATCTATAATTCAAATTCAAATATTATTTTGTAAAAAAACAATTAATAAAGCTCTCTATTGGCGGGGCTACTCTTAATGTTATAGAACGTAGCGTATGTTACCGGTTACATCTTCAATTAACGTCAATGTTGCGGTTAAAAATTAATTGATAAAAAACGCTGGACTACATAGATCCAAACATAATTACTGTGCTCGGGACGCGAATGAACACAACATCTTTACGCCGCTTTTACGTAGATAAAACTAAAATGTTGATAGCTTAAGACCGCTCTGCATCGACTTTCATTTCAAATACGGTATGCTGTCTAGTTTACCTATCAGGTGTGGGACGAGCAAACATTTATTTTGGAGAGTAGGAATAATATTTTATGATATTATATAGCTCCTCAGACCTTGACATTATTACTTCAATTCAATACAAATAATTAAAGATGCTCCGTGAAGGAGCGAAACACGTGTTATCAATTGTCGTGATTACACGTCAATCTGCAATATACTTTAATTAATTAATTGATAATTATTATTATAATATTTATATTAATTAATTATATATTTAATAATTAATATATATGTGTATAAGTGATATATTGATTTGTTTTATGTTGCAGTCAGACGTAGTAGTATTCCATCGAATCCAGGCGGAAGTGCAAAGTAGCGTCTACTATAATATTATTACTTCATTTAAATTTAGCAAATTTAAAACATTTTTTATGTTGTCAATATGTATCATTAGAAAATACATGCTCATATTTATGACAGATAATTAAACCTCGTGAACATAATAAAAGCAAATATAATCTAAATTATAACCCCTATATATATAATAAATAATTCTAAATAATATCTCACTTTGTATTGTAATTATGAACTGATAAAATCAATCGTTGGATTGATTATGTTATTTTAGTTATGTCTGGCCAATTCAATATTCTAGAACTGTTACAAAAATCTTTTAGTAGTTCGACAATTTAAAACTGAGTCTGACATACGTCACAACAAGGTGTACAAGGTTCAGCTGCTACATATTTGACTGTCAGTTGAACGTTTTCCACTTTTAATATATGTTATGTTGGCTTACAATAATGAGGTTACGCCTATTGCCAATGAGTTGTTAAGTTATTATTCTCATGTATAAGTAGCTAGTATTTGTGCTACTCGGTTCGAATGAGGTTGAATTTAACTAAGTTTTAATTATTTTTATTTTATTTTTTCTGGAAGATAAAACCACTTAACACATAAGTCAAAAATGATTTTCTTTGACGGTTTTACACGTGATTATGCTATTATAGATTTTAACTCAAAGCCGACGTTTAAGTCTTTTGTTCGCAAGTTATGATACTTTAGGAACATTCAGGTATTTTTGTAATTTTTATGAGTATTCGTTCTTCATTCAATATAAACCGTACTTAGTGAAAAAAGATTGAGTATGTTAAATGTATATATGTATGTGTGAAAATGTAATACTATTTATAAATGGATTATATCTTGTGTATAATTTTTACGGAAAATCGAGTTATTCTGGTTAACCATTTTTTTTATAACATTTAGCGCTATTTATTGAAGTGTTATCAGTATTTTCGCGTTGTTCTACGGGTTTATTGGCGCGGGGGTGGAGCGGCTTGACGAGACGCGGGGGGCGGGAGGCAAGTCGGACTCGTTTTAATTGGCTCAAGGAAGTACGCTTCAACGATTTCGACTCACCCGGCTCGGTAACTCTACTGAGCTATATCTGTAAAATAATTTATGGCGAAATTCCTCGCGATAACTTTGTGTAATTAAACGCAAAAACTGCTAAGCATACAACGTGGTGCGGCGAGAGGATCGCGTGACGTCGACTTCGTTAGACAACAGTGGAGCTGCACGTAATGGGATGTCGCCCCCAGGAATAGGGTTCGGTTTTTTATCTCTTTGTTCTATGAACATATAAACGGTTGTACACATAACTTATCTAATAATCTGTATCCATAGGCTTCAGTTTATCGAACTGAACAATAAATAAATAACATAAAAATATATACTCAAGTAACAATATGACAGTCAGACTCAGAGTTTGAAAACAAATAACTCAGAATTCCATAAACATTTAACTATATAAAAGAAAAACTATATACTATCCTCTACGAGGTTTGAATGTCGAAGCACTACCAATATTTTAACCGAAATCGCTAGAGCTTTCATTACTGTTTTCTGGTGTTTAGGGTGTGTTGGCAATACGTAGTGGCATACCAATGCAATGGTGTGAGTTCAAATCATTGCAATGAAGCCAACGCTACTCTCGGGAGTCGGGATTAGGCAACTGTTAGTGACTTTAGTTAAAACTCACACCTTTTATAAACAGTTGGTTATAAACAGTTATAGGCTGTTAGTAACCATAGTGTAATATGATGAAACCTTAATCTAAATATTTGTACATTATATGTATTCCATAATACCTCCGCTATTTTAAACAGATTTTTGGTGACACAAGGTAATATCAAGATGCTTTAATGGTGAAGATAGCAGCTGTTTAGTTACCACCAACTACACACAAACATGGGGTTTCCAAGAAACCATGATGATAAACAGGCAGCCAGTTCTAAAACATTAAGATGAACCTCAATTCACAATATTACGAACACGTGTTGTCCTAACCTTATTCAGGTAAGTCAAAAGAAAGAAGAACATCAGGTAAACTGATAACACATCATTTCTACTTTATATAAAAAAATACCGATTACCTGTGAACTTTAGATGAATGTAATAAAATATATTGATACTTACAATTTGGGGTTATTAAGCATTTCTTCTTAAATTTGAAACGTTTCGGGCAACTGTCTGTGTAATTTTTGTTTTACTTTAAAACTGTTAAACAGCCAGCCACTACTACATCACACAAAGTCAGAAAGATATACACCGATTATTTATTTTTTTGAATTATATTCTATACAGTATAGTATACTGTAAAACAAAAAATAATAATTTGAAAACCCTAAAATTAATATTTGTTATGTTGGACAAAATTACGTAAAAGTACTGTTAAATTGTCGGCGGGCGTAAGTTAAAATTACGCTTCCTCCCTTCGCGTGTCATTTAGGCGTACAACGCGTACGCAAATTACGCCCATTTGACATACACAATATAATGAATTAGCTCACAAGTCGGTTAACACGTAATCGTAGCCGCGGTCCGGCGGCACGCGACTCCACTCTCATTAATAACCAGAGTTACTTTCAATAACAAATAAGCGTCCATTCAGACTATTGACTTCCTTAAATCCATCCCGTTGTTATATTTTGTGACAATAATAATCAAAAACCGAACGGTATTTAAAGCTCAGAGACACTAAACAGTGAGTTTAAACTTTTAGTATCCAAGACATTCAATAGAGGTGAAAAAAGTATTTTAGTAAGTATAGTTATGATATAAAAGCGACGTACCGCAATGAATACGTTTGATACAGAACGCGAATTCCTTTATCCATTATCATTTTAAATTCGTAATAATAAATAAGCGAGCGCACGCGCAAAGAGATCATTGATTAACTCGCGTTAGGGCCGTGACTTATTCAAATATAGAAATTATTAAAAAAATATTTCACACGTCACAATAATAATGAGAGCCGGTAAGCGAGGTGGCACGCCGCTATAACGTTATGAATTTATTTGAATTACAAATTGAACGTACACCAGACAGTTTTAGCGCGGAGCGAATAAATAATTTGATATTATGCAAAAGCGATGATACTTCTGTTAAAGGTGCGAGCCCGCGAGTCCGCGAGTCCGCTCGTCAGCCCGCAACCGAACGACCTTGACATAGACCCATAAATAAGAATATCTTAACAACTCATACATATGGACGGCCGTTCGCACACTCAAATATGGTAAGTGCTGACTTATGAATAAATTTTATTATTTAAAACTCGGCATGTTCATTACTAAAACAAATACTCGTAAGCCGTAGTAATACAGGCTGATTCTGTTTCGTTAAAACATCACGAGAGGGTTGTAATTGTGCTGGTTTGGTCGACACGATGTTTCTTGTTGTTCCGTAACGCAGATCATATATTCGTTTTATTCTGGTGTTATTTCGCTAGAGAATATTTGTGAATTTAGTATGAAATAAAACGTTCAAGGTGATCGGGCCGTGTTGGTTGAGTCGTGGCCGCCCACGCTCGTCCCGCGCGGCTATATTCACCATAATTACTGATATCTCATGTATTCTATAAATACCTTGGACCAAACGATTTTATGAAGCAATAATGGCTCAGTGGTAGCATATTCAGACACTGCGCCGATCAACGTAGCGTCGAATACCTACAATGTGCCGGAGCTTTCGGTAAACGAATAATATTGAACACGTAGCATGGTGATAATGTCTTTCTTTTTCTAATGTCTGCCTGAACAGCTACCAACCCTGAAGTTGGAAGTTTGTCGTGTTTCGATGGATACACTTGAGAGCCAATCCTAGAGTTTACCGTGCTACCACAGCCAATTAAAAAATCTGTATTTAAAATAACATCATGAAATAACAAGCAGAATTCACCTATATAAGCACATGACATTTATTATGATGGTCACCCTACATGTTTGCCTTACGTCAACGATACAATAGTGACTCGGTAGCTGTGATACAGAGAGAACAATACTTCCTATCTACCCATTGGTATCGCATTACGTAATCGGTGATACCAACATCTCTATTTCGGCACATAGGCGTGCGTTTCCTTGAAACAGCACAATTTAACAACTCGCTGGCAATGACATTTCGAAAGCTCTACGTCGTGTCGAGAGTGTCTAATAGCGGTGTTACGCGACCTTGTCCAACGATAGTGTCTTTTTTTGCGAAATTATCAATATTAATCGACGTTTCGAGTTGTCGATCGAAACTAATTTAATTACGTAATAAAGACATTTAAAACCAGAACCAAAAGTTTTATCGATCCATCAAAACAGGAAAAAAACTGAATATAAATGCGAATGATTCGGTAATTATTAGATAACGGATGTAGGTTAAAATCGTAAGAGATTCCGAATATGAAGTGAAGTATGTAAAAGCAAGAACACCCTGTGCTAGTCGGCTCACATGAAGTTGAGAGGCGAGATCACACATTCTCTTTCTTACAATAAAAACAAAACAATCGCTTCCATTAAACAAATTCGTGAATACGTAATGACCGGTTCAATGTGGCATATTAATATTTATAGGAACGTGGCGATTTGAATAGATCTAAGATATAGCTCGTTAACGAGTGTCGACTGGAACGATTCCATCTAGAATTGTTTAAGTTCTCTTGTTCGCAATTACGTTATCGATGTGTGAGTTTTTTTCATGTTTTCGTCTTTATCTAGTATAATAATTTCTGATTTTAATTAAAGTTTTCGATATTGTGCAGTATTTCTTGAATTGAAGTGCTGTGAAGTTCAATTTCTTACACTAATATTAGGTGAAATAAAAAAGAAATGACGTCAGAATATATTTACAAATATTAATTAAGATTTATTTTATTTGACATTTTTAAAACAAAACATTCTTTAATTCTTTGGTACAACATATCGATAATTGAATCTAGTAAAATCATATCTATATACACCATTATAAGCCGTTTGATAAATCACAATTTTTATGGGACAGCATAAAATAATATTTTTTGCGATAGTAAAATAATTAAAACCGTATATTGTAAATGACTTTTATATTTCACAAATCAATAAATAAGCTATTTTATTCAAAATTTTACTTTATCCATACAATAATACAACAACATTAAGATTTCTGTAAAATTGTCAATACTTATATACCATAATGAAATCAAATCTGCATTTAATAATATGAAAAATGTTTTCTTTTTATTTGAGCACCATTTAATGATTAATAGTAATAGTATGAAAAATGTTTGTATTTTGTAATTTATTTATTATTGAAGGTTAGAACATATCTATTATTACGCTACGTCCCTCAGGAGTAGAAAAATAACTTTAAAAAGCGTAAGCCAACGAATACATTAATCGAGAATTAAATAATAGTATAGTGCGGTGTTGAGCGGTTGAAAATGGGAAAAATGTATTATTGCGTTTGAACCACGGGATATAGAAAGTGTAAATACAAATAAATTAATGTACAAAGTAGTACGTTGTCGCTTGCATCCGTCAAATATTATCAATGAAAAAAGTTTTTATAGAAAGTCGCAAGACTCTGCGCTCGCGTCGCCTCGTCCTCCCTAACACGATCACGGTCCCTTTATAAAACCCAACGGATAATATCGGCGCGGGCATTGTGAGGCACGTCCACACACATCCTTCCTTTTGTCACAGCGCTACCGAACCCTGGGTAACACGTAACCCTCTTAAAATGTTACTTTTTACTCATACATTTCATTTGTTGTTGCTATATCGTATAATCATACTGGTAGGACATTTTGACTTCGTTACCTCAGCGTTTCAGTGATATCTGGGCTTGATTATTAATTAAAAGCTTTACAATATTATTATGAACTACAGCCTATGGATTTGACTCAAAGTTTTTGTATTAAAATATTATCAGTATTGGATTTAAACAATTTTATATTTAATTGAACTTCAGTAAGATACCATTATTAAGACCAAAGAAAGAAATATATTAAAATTGTAATCTCGTGCTAAAAGCAACAATAAAGGTTACCAGTTAATAACCTGATAAAAACACTCCTCTATGTATCCTTTTATTTAGAAGTAGGTTACAGATCATACGCGGTCTTTTTATGTATCATCTTCCATAATTAGGCGGAAATACAAAGTAGCGTTTCCGCTATTAAAATTGGTAAAGATAGATAGCTTTGTTTATTATGATTGCGATAATTTAAATGATAAAATCACTATAATAAGGATTGAAAAATTTAATACAGTTCAATATATTAAAATTCTTTCGGCCATAAAATACTCGTGATGCAAAAACAAAACAAAAATAAATCCAAACATGACAAACAGAAATCTAAAACCGTCAACATACACAAAGAAATCAACATCTCGTTTATTTCTAAACGCTGCAGACAAATCCTTCTGTCACACGTGAGCTTACCAACTTACATCAAACGTATCAGTCAAAACGTTATATCAAACAAATAAAGTCTAGTATTGTTGAAATCAACTGCATCTCTAAGTTGGCTAGGTCCTAAGATCCGATTAGGTTAGATACGATAATTCTCGAAGGCGATTCGTCGACAATGCCTCTAGTTATCAAAGCTAAGATCTCGGTTTAGAATGTTCCGTAAATACAGTGGTTTATTGTGTTTAAGATGAGATCGCAGGTGATCACGAGGTGACATGAGTTTGGTTCGTCAGTGTTATTATTAGAGTGACAAAGGGTGTCTGCGAATGAAGAACGATTGAAACTAGTCTAAGTATTTTGTGAATGTTATGAAATAATACTTCTCCATAAATACTTTTTGCTATATTCCAGCACTTGCACTTAAGGGCCAGTCCTCAAAGTAACAATAAAATGATATCTAATAACTAAAATAATAATCATTCTATTGAGCAAAATAAATATTCTCCCAAACGAACATCGACATTTGGAAGTAAATTAAAACATATGTGTTTTATTTGAAAAATATTTTGAACGTATTTAAAATTACAATACAAAGAAGTTATTGTTATTGTGTCTGTATTACTACGATGTATGTGTAGTGTGATATAAGAGGAATAGGGAGCAAGACAAAGTGATAGAAATTCTGTAGCTATTAGTTTGAAAGATATATTTGTTCTACTAAATTATTATTTATACTTAGATGATGTAATTATTCGTACAACAAACATCAAGTTACTTGTAAAATTCACAGTTCATTAATCCTCAGTACTATCAACATTCCAAACGTGAAGTAACCTTAATGTTATCACTCCAATGTCAAGTTTAGAACCTTACCTATATATTAATCAAGGTCTTTACTTGATCTCGAAATATACCAACATTTACAAGGTTGCAACACAATATATTTACTACAATTTCACCAACTATATACTCATCTAAGCATAACCTTCTTAATTACAAGTACTTCATAGTATTGTTATAAAGTATAAAGTTCATGTGATTATTTGTGTTTGATATTTGTTTGAATGTGCTAACTTCTGGAACTGCCGAACAGAATAAAAATAAGTGAGTTTTGCAGCATCAACTTATTATGGACACTATCTCACTTTTCGCTATAAAGCTTAAGAGCTATATGTATAATATTTTGCAGCATTAAAATTTTCGCAATTCCTATCTATAACAAGCTTTTGAAGATTGTGTCACGGTGCTCTGATCAAAATTTTATTACTAAATCCTAATTTAACCAGTTTTGTATATAATACTCATACATGTATATACTCTATAAATAATAGTTTAGTAGTAAAGGTTTTCGACGACATCACACACACACAAAGAGAAACTACATAATTACTGTAATTAACAGACGAGTTTACCATAACTTAATACTCATCTTCACTTTCCAATGGTTATAATTGCGGTCAATTGGAGACCATTAATAGCCACCTGATCAGTACCGGAAATAATATCTGACATTCGGAACTCAGGATTGTGAGAAATCCAGGGAGGTCACGCCCTAGCGCAAGGTCACGAACTGCAGTCCAAAATCTTGATAAAAAAACCTCGCCGAGATACGTGTACCGAACCGTGGGAACGTATAAACAATATCTTTTGTACGGTAACACTATAAATCTACTTACATAATTTTGATAATTAAAAGTTTTACGCACGGGACGCGGTGCGCCGCTCTGACCGACGACATTCAGAACTGAGGCGACAACTTGATCGAATGATAACGCTTGTCTTGTTATAGTTCGTTAAAGTGCCGTTGTGCATTCAGTTCTGTTATCGCGTTTCATTACTTCCTATCCAAACACACGAAATCAGGTTACTATAAGATTTTAACAATATTTTTATAATACGGTAAAATTATTTAATTGAATTTAGTTATGTTATGGTAGATCAATATCCAAATGTATAATAACTTATACTGTTATATACTGTTTTTACCTGACGCAAAGCATAGTACGATTCAGCAGCAAAGGTGATTACCGAAAGTTCAGCAATTAATTGCTTATCCGCCTTGCAAGCCTCGCTGTCACTGAAAGCTCCCGAAATCGAACAAAAAGTGAAACAGCGATCTACATCGATGGGGTATCTACGCTATCTCCTTGTTTAACTTCTGAATATATACTGGCTGATCCTTGAACATGATATATTGAAACGTGCTACTATGGTAGATGTTAAAATCGTTGTGCTCTTGCAATATTTTATTACTTCTGCCGTCCGCGACTTCATATACATTTATATCTTTATAAGTGATGAGACGATACATTATTTTGGTATAAATCAAGGCGTTTATACAGCGCATGACAAGATATCATTTTTAGAAATTTATTTCATCTATGACATTATATCATGGCCAATTTTAACAATATCTGTAAAAAATATATTCTGTATTATACTGATGTATATGTTGCTAAATGTAAAAGTGATTTAATGTAAGCTATACCTTATGAAAACTGATCAAAGGAAATTAAATAAGTTATTCGATGTAATTTAATGGCACTTTGTCTATATAAAATCTTCGAAGAGGCATTACTTACATTTATTTCTGATTAAAAAATCGCAGTAAACTTTAAAATACGAGAAAACATTGATACGTATGTTTATCAATCAATGTTGAATTATCAAGTTCACGTTGATCGAATCGCTGGCAGCGAAGGTGTCTGCATTGAGGTCGTTACTACGGAACCGACACGTACGTGGGAAGTTATACCATCAAAACAATGCCGATGGAAAGATAAAGATAGGACGGGTCCGTCACTTGTAGGTATAACTTGATATGTGTTTGAAATGTTTTTGAATTCTATTCGTAACACATCGTCCGAGGAACGGTTCATAGTCACGCTTCGAGTAACAGATAAAAAAGCTTAAGTTTTAAAAATTATACTCCGATAAATAATATGTTTGGGCGTAATTAGCAAGGTTGAAGTAGTGAGTGGATTTTACAACATCATACGAGAAATACGAGACACCAGCAAAGCGTGACTCTCCAGGATAACTAAGCTGTTTAAGTTGTCACGCGTGTATTGTCATTATTTTCGTAGAACATTTTGTCCTTCGACTGCTTTTAAAATTAAATAGCTTTAATGGAAACAGGATTGCTTCTTGCATTATATAAGTACATTAGCTTATGGTCGTGACTTCATCCGCGTGGAGTAGTAACTTTGGGCTAACGCTACCTTTAACTCTTGACTTTGCTTACGTAGAAGGTGAAAATATTTTTAAATAATTCGTATGCTTACCCTGATTTTGAAACATTCTTCATTGGTACTCCGCTCCTAGCTAGATGACATATAGCCTATAGCCTTCCTCGATAAATGAGCTATCTAAAAGTGTTCAAGCAAACAAACTCTTCAACTTTATAATATTAAAGTATAAATAAAGATACATACATACATGCTATGTAGGTATGATGTTATGTGTATTTATGTAATTAAATTTATACATTTTATTCAAACTTCCCGAGCGTTGACTTTGTTTATGAACTATAGTAGTATAATCTCCATAGATTATATATACATACATACATACATACATATATGTATAAGCTCTATAGATTGTACAGTAATAAGACAAGATGGCGTTGGCTTCTTAAAAAGACGTCAGTGTCAAGTATTAACAACGATTTACTATAAAATACAGAATTATTTTTTGAAACAAAAAAATGTTGTTTCTCTCTTCAGGTAAGATTTGTATTGATTGCTGTTAATATTAATTAAAATATACAAAACTATTGCTTGAAATAAAACTCTTCTCTTTTCAGAGTAAGACGATATCGTGAAACAACACATTACATATACTATATATATATATCGAGTATTGTATTATTTATGCTATTAATCTTAGAAATGTTATTTATCTACTTATAAATATGATCTAAAAGTTTTCCATAAAACAATAAATAAATATGATTCAAGAGGCGTCCTTGCCAGCAGAGGCGCCGTGACGTACGCCAAGCCAAGGTATTTCCTCAACTCACGCGCCACGACAAAGGAAAATGGCGATATATTGCTTCCTTGTTTAACCTACTTGTTCTTTCTAAAACTATTTCCTAATTGTAATATATATAAACGAGGCCAGATTCTTTTTATTTACTTTTGGTAACCCATTTTTAGTGAGTAGGAGAGGAAGTCATTCAAATGAAAACATAATTTTTCATGACAAAAATCCTGGTGAAATTATGTAAAATCAGTGGTAGTATTTAATACTAAGTATATTTGATACATTATAAACTAGTATTATTGGAAAGAAAAAATGCAATCAAACGCTAAGCCTATAAAAATCCTAAAAATATGATAACTGAGAAAGTTTGTGAGAATAAAGTGGTCTTTAACTCTTTCACACAAAACTACCAAATAGATTGTACGAAACTTACTATAGCCTGTACATTATAATAACATACAGGATATATTTTAAAAGACAAAATATGTCATAGGTATTAGAAAATTTCGAAAAATCCTGCCATGTTGTACGGCGTACGTTGCATAAGTTGTTATAGTTACGTGATCGTTGTGTCATCATTTATAATTATACAAAGACAGACAAAAGCACGGGTGGCTGCTAGCAATTTATTTTAAAAAACTCGCAATTGGTAATACGTCCTCTACTTAAATGATTTACTGGTTCGCTAAATAGAAACACAACTTTAAACATTAATACTTCACTATCCACCAATGGCATTGATTGAGCACAAGTCAATTTTATGGAAAGTTCGGATCTTTCTAAATGCCAGAACCGGCTGGTCTGGCTCGGTCAATCATTCCCCATAATCACCTTCGACCTCGGGTCGTAAAATCAGTCAAAAGTTGAAACAAATCGGTTTACGATTGGCACGGATTGCATTTGACTACAATTATGTAAAAAACTGGTTGGTTTTTTTCTAACAGATATTTAAAAAAAAGATAATCATTTATACACCATCTAATCAGTCGTTTAACTTTTTTTGTTTCCATTAACAAAAATTAATATTTAATAATGACTTTCTCGTATAAAGTTTTCCTCTCCAGACCTGAAGCGAGTCATAGCGTTGCTAATTCTCAAGACTGAGCTGGAATATCTCATATATATATATATATATTAATAAATGTCAAGTAAGGTGGAAAAAATCTTGCCATGTCAGGACTATCGCGACAGACGCTGCATATACCGTTAGAATTACTTGAAGATAATGTACGTTTTCATCATTTATACATATGGAAACACAATATATTAAGATATATGATCAAAATTTATATGTCAATGTTTCGATTTACCTAACTGGACGGAATAACAAATACTGGAAGGCAAAAGTCAATTCATAATTATAAACTGTATAAAATAATAATATACATGTCAGCGCAGCGCTAGCGAGTGTATTTTTAAACCGAGTTACGTTTTTGTGTTAAAAAGAATTGCACGATTCTTTATATATCCGGTGTACCGATAACCGTGTGCTGGCGTTCCCGAAGCGAAACTAACGTTCAAAATTATCGTTGTTCAACACAAAAACTGTTCTAGAAGGTTTTAGAATTAATTTACATCTCATTAAGAATAATTATTAGACAGATTTGTGACACAACATACCAAAGAAACCACATAGTATTCATAGCACTATTATGAAAGTGATTTTCTTGGATAATTTATATTTTTGGGATTAATCTGCAAAACCTATTTGAAATACTGTCGATTTTGTAATTTTATATAGTATATAAACTATTGTAGTTTATATATAGGACTAGCATATATTTTCATTATACATAACAAAAAGTGCCCATATTGGACATTTCACGGCTCATAAACTGCGACCACCCTTTCATATTTCCGATCGGCCACACACAGAAGCTTCTATCAAAATTAAATAAGGCGTTATCAGTAATCCGCTGGCCATCAATCCTCGCGGATGTGTCCTCACACAATAGCATTACCCTCTTGTCAGCTTTACCCTATGCCACAATACTTTCAGATCTTAGATCAGTGAAAATATGGATGTGCCATAAAGTTACTAACATACATAGGTAATACGGGATTTTCACCGTGATTTTGTTTGTATATTCATGATTTGTATATGTATACTTCGCGCTATATAGAATATTATTTAGAATTAGTTACAATAACCTAATCTATGGAGTTTTTACATAACTATGAAAAATGGATGCAATGTAGTTGATAATAAGGAATACATTATATTTATGTAAACTAAGTGAATACACCAAGATTATTCAAAAATACATCTCTAAAGATTATCAGAAATACGATAAATAAACGCGTTTACTTTAATCATAAGAGAGATTAGGCGTTGTTTGAAAATTTCAACTAATTTGTAACTAAATGGATTTTTATTGAGAGACGCGTGATGGTAATAAATCATTTAAATCTGACGGTCAAATGTTATGAGTAAGAATTATTGACATAAACCAGCTTTTATGTGATCCGTCCGTCGATACTCAATATGTCATTATTTCGGAATAAATTACATTTCCTGTTATTTCATTTGCAATTAATTAAAACTCTTGTATTATATAAAATGTTTTCTAAATACTTGGTAACCTTTGGAATCTGTTTACAACAAATTTTCTTATATAATGAAGTAGTTAACAGAAAAAAGACTCATCTCGTAACATTAAAGATATATATATTTATGTACCATAAGTACACGATAAATGGACTACAATTAGGTAAGAAATGAAGCTACAACATACGTGAAAAGTACATGTAAGGAAATAATACAACAAAATCAATATTAATGAAATACATGTTATATATGCATTGCAGAGTTTGTTATTGCAGGTATTCACCACATCCATATCGATCTACATCTATGTTGGTTAACCGCATTCTCCCTTGTAAATAAACCTGCAACAATACAGAGTTGCGCCTGAGCTGTGGGCATGTCATAACACTGATCGATATGTGCGCTGATGACTCGGAGCCCCACGTTTCTTTTATCAAACGAAAAAAACTCATTTCTTTTCAAGTAACTATTGAAATAATAACACGGTTGTACGCTGATTTGAATGAGCACACAACTCTTACTAGGCCATCTTCAGAAACTGAAAAGTGTGTACAAGAAACTTGTGGAACATCAGGTGATCTACTTGTTCTACTTAGAAGATTTTTCTTTGGTATTTTAAGACCAACAAATAACGTCGATAAAGGTCATGGTGGCCTTGTGGTTAAAACCCGGTAGAAGATCGTAGTGACATCTGACTGTTATCACCTTGGCACGTATTAAAGATTTTCTTTTATTAGTCACGGTGTAAGCTGATGATGGAGGAAACCTCGCAAGGTAATGCAAACCTTTAAAATATTGCATATTAATTTATGCGTTTTGAAATAATATTCCTTTATCTTCTTCCGGGAAGCAGCCTTTATTGTTAGTGGACAATTTACGCATTGGTAAATTGTATTCTCTCTCCTCTTTGTCTCTCGATGATGAAAGATTTTCTCGGATTTTAATGAAGTTGTCATATACAATGATAACAAAAAAACCTCTTAGCCTTTGAAATAATAAATATTATTTACATATACTGTGGATTGTGTACCACATATCTATTATCTAAGCATAGCATTAGCTGTAAATAATTATTGTTTAATTTGGTTATGATACCCACTTATTCACACTCCTATATATATTTCTGCGTAATCAATTATTGCAATAATAGCAAGACTGAAATCACAAATACAATACATTTTTTTCTTCTCACAAAACTCTTCAGTAAGTTTCACTTGGATGAACATCCTTACGGAATGTCCCACATGACTACAGAAAGGTACCTCGCTCCCATTCGTAGGCCTTCTATTGTGTGCTCTTCGATACGTTAATTACTTAATTCGTCTTTAAAATTGACTATTGATTGTTGATTTCTCAAAGCGGGCAATTAGTTCAAATTGTTTGAGATTACATCAATTGCTTTTGATTGTACACGAAATTATTGAAATAACGAAATTTTTGTCGATCGTCATTTGGTTTTTGGGTCAAGTCGTATGAACTAGGCAATGCTACGTATGTTGTCGATTTCTCGTTTTGAATCTACGATGAATTCAAAGTGAGATTCGAAGTAAATTGTTAAAGACAACCAAGTTTTTGGAGGTGCATTCGAGTCTTAACTGAGCTTTCTACGAAGGAACACACCGTCAATAATTCGTTTTTCTCTTAATTGAAAAAGTGTCTCGTAAATGTCTGAATAACTAGTTTTTACTTTCTACTTAAAAAATATCTCGTAAATATATCGGTGGGCATCAGATCATGAACTTCAGACTTTCAGATGTACGTGTTAGTAGGTACATCATCACTTAAGACGATATTGTGGTCACTCTTGTTTCTAAAGGAAAAAAATAACAGAACTATCCCTTACTCGTATTTCAATTGAATTTCAAACTACATCAATCTATTTTATGCGATCAGTGGTTGCTTCTGTCTAATTAAATAGCTATAAGTTCTCATAAATCATTGTTAAACTTGTCCAAGGGCGGCGACGACTCTGATATTTAGCTTTTTGATGTGAAAAATGAATGATTGTTGCCACATTTGATTTTTAGAATCAACAAAACTTGGGCTTTACTTATTATCAGCTAAAGTAGTGATATAGTTACTTATAGGGTTCACTTCGCTCATAATAAAGTAGAAAAGCTGTTGATAAATACCAAGCGATGTATTTTAACAGAAACACTTGCAACTTTTTACTCTAACGACGTTCACCTTTGTAACAAATCTCCAAATATAATTATGTGAGACCTGATATGTATAGTCATACCTTTAAATAAAATGTGTCTGTTGATTGTCGGGGCTAGTCTTCAAAACGCTTTTACATTGGAGCTCAAAAGTAATGATAGAATTCAACGGTACCTTAAAATTGATAAAATTGTTATAAAACTCGGGCAATTTATAACATGAGACCCCGCAAATCATTAGAGGCTAAGTTTCAGAAATTCGGTATATTAACTCTGCCCTACCTATAGAATCTTGATAATTTAATGAAAAACTTAAAACACCTGGTTTTCGTAAAAGACCGGTATGACTTAATTAGTAGAAAAAGTGGTTGGTCATCCCATGTTTCAGACCCAGTGAGAGCAGTAACGGTTTTTATGTAATAATGTTATGTGTTACAACAAAGTCCTAAAACATATTACCAGTTTGCCGGATAGCAGATTCAAGTATCGTGTCAAGCGGGTTTTGGTGTCTAAAGGCTTTTATAGGGTGGTTCAATATATCAACGATGCTGATGTCTGGAAATAACACTCTTTTTATTCATCTAGCAAAGCCGAATGTAACTGTAATGTATTTTTATAAAAATATGTACGATGAAAAGATAAACTAAATCGAGTTTCTTGTCGGTTTTTCTCGATGACTAAGTTGTTTTTCGAAACGGTGGTAGCCTTGATGTTCACAAGGATCGTCTCAGAGTCTATTGAAATACATAATAATAGCACACACAAAATAACCACAAAAAAATAATTAATGTCTCACAGTTTATCCCGATAGAAAACGTAGTTCCCAATAAAGAAGAAAAAAAATTACACGAGAATGGAGCCGCGGGCATCAGCTTGTGTGATATAAAAAGATTCTAGCTCACCTCGTAACTATTTTCAACTATAAAAGTGTCTACAATTTACTTTTAGGAAATAATTAGGTTAATCCGTTTTAAGGAAGGTGACAACTGCACGCACCTGTCCAGTGTCCTGCGGCCTAACAACGCGGCCCGTTGGACCAGTCCGCGGCCTAGCCCCTTATAGGGTTGTCTTATACAAATTCGACACATTGGACAATTAAACATCAGTTCATCACAACATTTCAATTAAAGTTTTCATCAATTGAGAGTAGTAAATTTGAATCTATATAAATAAATCGTTAGTTTTGTCAGTACGTTAAATATCTTTTTTCTAATTTTGTGATAGATATTATAAAAACGACTGACACGAATATATTTTAAAAGTGCTATTAATTTGTACGTGTGGATAACTAAAAATTGCTATTGACTGATTTTTATGAAATGTTGTACACGAGAAGCCTATATCTATTATCAATTGATAGATACAAGAACTATCAATAATACTTTTAGAAATGGTTGCGTATATTCACCGGGCGCCCTTTTGTGGATATTCTTGAAATAACTTTGACGAAGTTACTAAGCGTGATTAACCATTCACTCTTTACCTTCTCCACTCTAGTCTATCAGCTTTTATGTCATATTTATATATTGTATACACATATTAAACTTATCGTTATCCAAATCCACTACGTCAGCGTTAATATAAACATTTTAAAATTTAAATGAGTAAAATAAACACGTATAACAAATACTTTAATTATTGTGACAGCCCTAAAAGCAGGCTATCGCTGCGATCTGTCGCCGTCGAGACGCGATGACTGCCCAAGGTCGGATGTAGAAAGGTTTATTTATATATTCACGCTAGGCATGATACGGGGTAAACAATATTTGATTCGTTTCCTTATACTGTACTATAAAATACTATTGAGATTAGAATTATAGTGTGAGTTTAGATGAAAAATTGAGATATAGGTATCTTGAAGAATTGTAATTAGGCAGAAATATGAAATATAATTACCATGCTGTAAATAATCTGTTTAACTTTACTTCCGAAAGCTTAAGTTCAACTTAAAAGAGTTTTATTCGATATAACATTCAGAAATTTTTGACTTAATTACCTGTGTACCAATAGAACAAAAGTATGTTATGGTTGGCACTCAGGCACATCCGCAATGGAGACACTTAGATGATTCATATATATACTGTGACAGCTCACCAACAGCTTAATGTCAAACATAAATTATAGTTTTGACGTCAACGCACTTCTCACGAGGCGATGTTATAGAAAATATGTACAACAAATAATATAAGTACATTTGTAATTGTTTTAATGCGCATGTTCCATGGAACGGTTTATGCAATATAGTATGTAATCTGAAAATAAATATGCGAAAACAAAATAGTTCAGTTCCTTTTTCCCTTTGTTTTCAAAGGATTTTCTTTGTTTATTAGACATTGACCAGCTTTAGTGTTTTTAATTTAAAAAATCCATATCATCGACGAGGCGAACAAAGTCTTTGTTTTGTAAGTCGATATTTGTGTCACTTCGTAATATATATGCACATACATATACATACATACATTAAACATACATATATTACATATTATTTGAACTACTATATAAATTTCATTGAATTTTAGATTTTTTTCCCAATTACGTAGAAAGAAATGAAATGTTTTTTCAGTGTATTTGTTTATTTATTTGGCATGCATTAAAGTGTTTAATTGTATGAGGAATATAAACTGTTTAATATTTATGTTTGACATATGTGAACAATAGGAAAGGTTTACCATTTATTTTTGAAGTGAAAACTTCTTTAGACGTGTACGAGTGGTATTTTTGGCACGAGATAAAGTTATGATTTCGCGTCATGACATGACATATGCTAATAAAGCGTCACCGAGCGTATTGCGCTTGCGCGGCTTGCGTCAGACTAGCGATGCGTGGTATAGCGGCAAGTGTACATATAATATAGATTTTTTTTTTATTTGAGATTGCGCAGTGCATTATATATTTGATTAATTAATAAACAGTATAAAAATGTATATAGTTTTTTTTTCTAGTACTTTAATGATTATTCTAGATACTATATATACATTCTATATACATTATATATTAAAAAAAAAAACAATTTTTATCCACATATGAATAATGTTTCGATTAAATTTATAATGTGAAATGTTGAAAAGGGAATAGTCATTGCATAATGTCGAAGAAGATCAACACGTTTTTATTTAATTGGTTATAAATGGAACACTTTAGTATAACACCATCCGGAGTGAACAAATATCTGTATGGGACAATGTTAATTGCATATAAAGTCAATAAATTATTATTAACACGTATATACATGTATCACGTGTCGCTAGAAAAATTGTTATGTGCTTATGTACTTACGAAATCGTTACACCAATAGTTAACAATACGAAGAACGTCTTTGGGTACTTGGCTAATAATGAAAAGAAATGGAAAATCCTGTGCTCAGTGTTGGCTTAACTTTTTTTTTCTAGAACTGATTACGCTATTGACCTAGCAAAGCCTTAACAGCTACACCGGACTACTAAGGTGTGTGCTTAAGGCACTCAGCCGATTTTATTTGACAACTAACTCAAGGGTGCACGGCACACCTCGGCTTGGGCTGTTACCTGACTCATGCAATTCGCGACCTATCTGAGCTAACCTAAGCTAAACTACATATTTATACTTATATGAGTTATTGAAACATATATGTGTACCAGGCATACATACTTCAACAATTCTTATATGTATTTTGTGTCGGATAATTTTTTCTAAACTATTTCAGTTTGATAAGGGAAGAAAATAAAACCCTTCCAGTTTCATGTGTAAACATATGTGCGTGCACGTGTGTGATGGTGATATGTGTAATGTTGTCGCAGTGATGTAAGATTTTGTGTCACTGTATCGCGCGAGCAGTGCACTTAAGGGCTCCACGCCGAGGGAACGGACCTAGGCTTGAGCCGCTGCCGAGGGAGGCCTAATCTGGCTCAACGGTTAGTAGTAATTATACTGTTATCTTTATTATTATGTAATTAATCTTAATAATAATCATAGTTAATAATTATTACTAGGGACTTGGTATTCAGACAGCGAATTTTGTGTATTATACCATCTATGAACTCTCGGTCTAATTGTAGAACTCATTACAACTAGGTTATGAGGTTTCGTTAACGTTTGCATGGTTCTACACTCAAGTTGAAAATCTGCGAGCAAGCCTATTGAGGTGAGCTTAAAGTGAGCTCTAGTAGCAGCACTTGAGAGCCACATAGTCATTTAATGTCAGGTGAGCGACTGTGACGCTAAAACTTATAATGTATAGTAATTGTCAAATAATTTCAATAGGTTTCGGGGAATACGCGAGTGAATCAGTCAATCATATGATAAGACACCTAAGCATTTGCAGACCATATGACATCTGAACTCGAAATGTAAGTGAATCATGGAAGCAAGTAATCGAGTTCTTTTGCACACAACATGAGAAAAGAGATATCCCATGTGCAATTTATGTGAAAATATCGTGACATGTATCAGCTACTGATGAGGTATCAAGAACAGGACCGAAATTGCCGGTAATATACGACAATCGATGATAAATTGAACGAATTTAAGCTTGAAATATATATATATGTATATATATATGTTTGTGACAGCGTTTTGGCAGAAATTTGTTTGGATGATGTCTAAAGAATGTATTGACCTAATAATGCTACATCAGTGACTCTCTTGTTGTTATACTAGAATAAACAAGGTATAATAGGATTGTTATATTTGCTTGAATAGAAGTTCGTAATAGGTGTTTACTTAGTTATTGCCATAACAATATAACCATATTTTGTTTTTACACATTAATATATTGATGTGTAGAAGAGTTTAAAGCCGGACAACGATACCTACAGTTAATAATGATAATATATTGTCACAAACAACATTTTACTTGTGGCGACGAGGTAAATATTTATACTATCGCTAAGAGAGTGGTGTGCGGGTTCAGCGGAGTGAGCGCAGTGCGCGGTGCGGTAGCGCAGATCTCGCTGCGCCTGTTAGCATTGAGCCTTCACCGGTGAAATATCGCTCAACAACCGCTCCTGCTGCCTGACAACGCACATATAGACATTAGTCATTATTAGAATAGAATTAAATACATTATTTCTTCTACAAATATCTTTTGCTCTGGTCTTTTATTTGTAATGAAAGTCGCGCAGAACTTTATTTACCAATTTAGTACGCTGCAATTATGGTGATGGTTTTCATCATAATTTAGCAAAAATTATCATTTGACAAGTAATTTTGTTTAACGTCTTTTGCAGTAATATTATAAGGAAACAGATTCATATACGGCTCTTTATTTACATACCAAGTATATCTTGTATTATAGTAACTAAACGACCGATATACTATATACGTACATGTATATTCAATACAGAGATACATAACTGACACTTATGTTCATCTTACAAAAATAAATAATGACCGGGAACCACACCTGTGACCTCTTAGATAAAGAGTAGAGCTTGCTAGCACTACACCACGTTGCTTGCATGCGTTTAAATTGCGACCTATACAAATGTTATTTGAATATCATTACATAGTATGAAACAAAGTCCCCTACAGCGTCTCTTGTCTGTCTGTTTGTCTCTCTCTGTCTGTCTGTTCGCGATAAACTCAAAAGCTGCTGAACGGATTTTCATGAGGTTTTCACCGGTAGATAAAGTGATTCATGAGGAAGGTTTATATATAAATATATATAGGTACATAATTTGTCAAGGACTTTTTTATAATAAGGGCGGGACAGCGTCTGCTGTGCCTGCTAGTATTTTTATATACAGAAATATTGAAAAATGTTCTGAAGATTGTATGCGTATAAGATTTTTTCTCACTTTAAGCTCCATAGGTATATAAAAATTGATGTCAGTATATCCGAGATAGAAAAATCATGAAAATTGCTATTTGAATATTTTGTAATAATTCTTCTATTTCTTAAGAAAATAACAAGAGCAACCAATATTAACGAGTGCATGCGAAACCGCGAGCACAGCTTGTGACGCGATAAAAAGTAGATTCAAAGCTAATAACTCTAAGTTATAATCGTTACTGTTTAGATTAATTAGTAATGTTTCTTCTGTAAGCTGTATAGGTCTAGGTGGAGCGCTGCGCAGGGCGAACGCGTACGCAGGCCGAGTGCTAAACGTCCGACTGTGGACGGCGCACGCGCACTGACGACGTGCCCACATTACTGTGATGGAAACCTTCACGACTTTATTCACATTATAGCATTCTATTTTAAAACATTGAATACACACTTTTGCTTAATATCTCATACTATAAAAATGATATTATAATCTGATCATAAATCCACTTATAAAGATGACACGCCCAATCTAATTTCTTCCCCAATTCTTCAAGAAGTGTGTTTCTTCAGCAAATTTTTATCTCTTTAATGATGTTAATAGTGTACATAGATAAGTGCTGACCAGTTAGGTGCAGTACAATACATCAGCAGTCATAGTCAGTGGAGACTCTTCATCTTTAATTTGATGTTGTATCCTACATCTATTTCTACATTCAGCCTTCACACTTAAAGCGTCTAAGTATGAATATGTCGTGGTGGTCTATGGTTTGACCAGTAAAAGATCATTCCGATGTCCGCATGTTCGAACCCCGCAGGCACTTACCAACGAATTTTTTAGAATTTGTCTACATTTACTAATTTCAATTAGTAATACTATCAGCTGACGGTGTAGGGAAATATCGTGAGAACATACACAACATGAAAACATAGAACTGTGGATTTCTTAGAATTTGAAATCGCCAATACGTCGTGTGGTGATAATGCCCATACCTTCCCTCGGGAAGAGGCTTATGGCCCTGCAGTAGATCTCTTCAAACTAAACTAGAATTCATATAAGACTAGTCGTTATTTTATAATAAAGTAGTAACAATTCCTTACGAATTCTTAATTAATTATAAAAATGCAAATACAAATAAATACCTGACATACAAAAAATAAATAAATAATCCGCTCTCAACACTTCAGTCTAATACGATAATTACTACTTGAAACGTACGTAATGAATATAAATGACATGTCTTATTACCGAGCCTGAGGGTTCCGTTGTTTGTCTAACGCGTAACGATTTTTTAAAACGATTTTACGCCAAATATGCGGTAAACATGTTGGCGAAAAATATTCGAAATTTGTTTTTGTATTTTTAATTAAATTTTTCAATAAACTATAATATACACTAATTATATACATATATTCTCTTTACATCTCTAGTACTATAATGTAGATAACTATGAAGTTTTATAAGTAATATATTGAAATTGCTGTTGGCTTTGTAGATAGCGTGCTCGATATCCGCGTCTGTCGACCTAAGTTCGAATCCTTGCAATCTTATGAATGCCTAGAAAGTCTCATGAAGAAAAATATCGTATAGAAATCATAGCAAAAAGATATAGATTTAGACTGTCTTCCTAGCTACTACAGTAAAGCTGGTTGCTTCCGGTGGTACTTGCACCAGATCGCTCGTAGGGAGCCAACCGCCGCATGCCATGAATGCGGTGCTGCGGAGGATACCGCGCAGCACACTCTGTTTGATTGTGAGCGAAGAGGCATGGAATGCGATGGCCTCCTTCTGCGAGGGCGTTATCTCGCAGAAGGAAGCGGCGGAGAGAGTCCGCGAAGATGACCCTCTGAGTGGCCCTCTCCGCCATCGAAGGACCGGAGGTAGGAGAAGGCTCCTCCCACCACCGTAGCCGGACCTGAGGGGGTGGGCTGGGGTCCCATCTCCTCATTGCACAGGTCCGGTAGACCGTTCCGTCGTCTACACATACGAGGACGTCTTCTGTGAGTTCCGCGATTTCGCTTGTCCTGCGAGACGATGCGTCCCACTGCCGCCCCCTCGTCTCGGCTAGCGACGGCCTCGAAATGGTTCCAAAAACCAAAAAAGGCCCTTTTCAGGGCCAAACAGAATGCCTTTCAACGACCCAAGCTATGCCTATGGACCTGACCACCACGACCACGAAAACGATGACCACCACTTCCCGTTCCGGACACCACACCTCTGTGCCTGCTTCTCGCTCCCAGCCCATGGGGGCGCGACAGAGGTCGCCTGGCGGGGAGTCAAAGTCGGAAGTCGTTTATGAGAGTGATATCTTCACTCTCGTCGGGCTAATTTCAGCTCGGACGCTGTCGATGGGGATGACCTGCTGGATGACACTGTATTTGCGTCTCCGAGAGGCCGCCGATGGGAGCAAAATGCGCTTGAACTCGCAGCCGTGGGGTCATTAAAACCTCCGAAAATTCCCCACAGCCAAGTCGGGCCGATTGGTCGAGCGCTACGACGTAAACGTAGCGATCCCGTATTCGCCCCCATAGTGACACCTAAAAAAGCTGAAATCCAGTCTGTGTACCCGAAGAGGACGAAGACACAAATCACGCCGGTAGTCGCGCCGCGCGGTAAATCAGCGGCGCAGGTGGTCGCACCCACGCCAGCACCCACTACGTCGAGAGGGACTACTCGGGTGCAGCCAAACCCCCCCCCCCCCTTATCCCTGGAACCCGCGAAAGCTATATCGCACGATACCAAGACCACAGATCGCGCAGTGGCGCCATCCGCGCATGTGCGAAAGTCGAACTCCGCGATCACAGCGCCGCCGCGGAAACAAAAATCCAGCCAACCAGAGAGCTCCGATCAGATAAGACCACCACAAGGTATGGCCGGCAAAACAACAGAGAATTCCGTAGAAAACGCTAGACTTCGTTGTAGAGAGCCTCCCCGATTGGGCTGAGCATCTCCAACGGCTGGCAAGGTTGCTGGGATGCGACCCCAACGTCCGCGCATATGGGAACGGAATGCGGTTCTTCCCTAATGACGCCGAAGAATATCGCATAACACACGAATACTTCGAAAAAAAAGTCGGGGTAAATTAGTTCACCTACGTATCCCCATCGCGACAAATCTTGAAGGTCGCAGTTCGCGGCCTGCCAACAGGGACAGACCCTCAAGTAGTTATCGGAGCACTACGCACGAAGGGCTTCGAAGTCATTTACGCCCGACAGATTAACGGATGTAGAGGAAGAAATGGGTGCACGTACTACGTTAACCTGAATAAGACGCCCGGGCTCACACCCGCCATATACATAGTAGAGACGCTGCTTTTGATGCCAATACAGATTGAAGCCTGGAGAGGAGAACGCCGACTGGCACAGTGTTACAGGTGCCAGAAATTTAGACACTAGTAGCAGCAATACCACAGTGAAATCGCCTGCATGAGGTGCGGGGGGCGCACTATGCACATAATTGTGATCGCCCGAGAGAGGAACCGGGGACCTGCGCTAACTGCAGGGGCGCCCACACCTCAAATAATAAATTGAAATGCCCGGTATTCAAGAAAGAAATGCGAAACCGCCGTGATGACCAGATCGCAGACTGGGTACAAAAATTGGAGGAAAATTACGACCTAAGGAAGAAATCCCCAAAGGGGGAAGAAGAGAAAAGCAAAATGAGACAGATGACGGCGTATCTAGCGTCCAGACTCCTGAGATATAGAGAACGCCTAAAAAGCCTAGCTCACACAGACGATCAAATGCAGACCAAATCACACCAACTACCACGAGGCGACCACGGGGAAGCCTCATGAAAATGATGCTTTCACCCCAACACAATAGACACTCCCGTTGCAGGGAGGAGAGTGATACCTCAGCCAGAGGGGCCACCCTGACGCTGATTCCCCGCGCACCCCTTCGGGGCGCGCGAGAAGATACCCGCCAGGTCCAGTAGATGAGGGGAGGCAGCTGGTGTGTACCCAGTCTGTCTCCCTATTAGAATGGAGCCCGGCGGTCATCTTCCGCCGGGCGAACCGCTGGGGCGGCTATCCAAGGGGAATAGCGTAGTTCGATCCCTTGCCGACCCAACAATACGGTCGGATGGTCCGTGCGAGTCGGACATAACCCATCCTCTCCCCCAAGAGGGTGGCGTATACATAAGGAATTTCTCCACGTTAATAAAAAAATTTAAAAAATGTCGCCAAGTGCCTATATCTATGTTTTGCACTTGCATTTGAGATGATTCTCTCTCCGTCTCAGGTTTAGCGTATTTACCAAATTAGATTCATCGTAATTTAACCTCACTTGAGATTACGGTCGTTCACATCATACTTTTTTCAACGCCAGTACCACTACCGTCACTAACAGATTAATATTATTAATTTTTAGTTGTTCTACCAGTTGGTAACCTATTTTCTTGTCTAGTTTATTATTTACGCCTCATATATTTCTAAATAACTTCAACCTGTAATAAAAGTTAACAAATGATTAATCTGTTACAGATGGAGGCAGTTAATAGCAATAATCATGAAACAGGTTTTTTTTTATAAATCTATTATAACAAACTTTAATATAGGCGAAAAATGTTTTGAACTAAATACGCCTTGACTATATAATAAATTTCGAAATATAAGTCGTAAAAGAACACATGTCGAAACGGAATCCCAATAATGCACGTGCAGAGTTGTTCTCTATCAATTGATATCTAACATTGTTGCATCGTCGTTTATTTATCCGCAAGCTCGCCTTATTGAGGCGATAATGTATTGCGACTATTACAGATGCAATATTGTTAATTGCTATCTGCTCATTAGTTGTTTTGTTGTCATTTGATTAAACTTAATTGCGTTATGTAAACGACTGCGTTAGAAATCGTAGCGAATGGCAATCTCACCTGCCGGTAGTGTGTCCTTTTACGCTTACGGATGCGTTTGAAGATTAATTATCCCATACTTTCCTTGGTATTAGAGAGTAGGGGCCCCTATTGCCGCGTTCCAGTGTCGCTTTGTTCTACGACAGTTTTTTTAATGATTATTATATGACTAGCCGACCCGTGCCCACTTCGTTGGGCGGTAATAGGTATTATCAAGCTACAACTTTTCTCTAGAACTCAATCAAATATATCTCATAATTAAGGCGGCGTTCGTAAGAAACGTTTTCGTTCGACCATTTTTCTCCGACTCCCCAGATATTACCCCCTACAACCTCACAAACTTTACCTCTTTATAATATTAGTATAGAGTATAGATGACAACTGCCTACACATGTAATAGTAACAAATGCAGAGACTCATAGCATGCCAACATACTTAAATTATTTTTCTGTAAACCTTAAAGCAACAGTAATGATATCATATCTTATTTCGATGCGCCTTTAGGAATTCTTCATCATCAATTATAACTAGCTAACTCGCGCAACTTCGTCTGCGTAAAATAAGTTATTACCGGTTTCTATTGTATTTCCAAACTCGAAAAAAAAATTGTGTAACCAAACAGTTCAGCGACCCAATTAAACACATAATGTTTTCCCAGTACCCTCTGGATAGCTTCTATGCCACTCACGACCGTGCCCCACTTACTATTGTCATAAGCCCAGCGGCAGCGACAACGCAATAATTTTACCAACTTGAAGTTTTAGTTTCGCATTATCTTCTGACCAACTTTATCATGCCGTACATGCCGTATAAAGTAAACTTTATCTCCATGAAATCTCCATTTTTATTAAGTTATTTGTTTTTGTAAGTGGACTTTTTTGTAAAGCTAAAGGTAATTAATATTTTTGCTACAAATTTTATTCCTTTGTTTCAAATCATTTAAGCGGCGCACGTCATATTATTGCATTGTTGCTAATTTTAATTACATTAATTGTGATTAATATAAATATTTGCCAAAATAATAAGTAATCTTTAACACTCAGAGATAATACACCTTTCTACTTTTATCTACTTCTACGTTTCAGACATAATTTTCAATATCAGATCAGTAGGACCAAGGATTATTACCCCGAACATCAAAATTTTACCAGTTTTACAATATTAGTATAGATATAGTATTGAATGGCAACTGCAAATGCCTAAACTAATTATTGTAATCGTAAATTTACAACCCTGCATACAATAATTCCAATACCAATGGTGGTAGAGCCACGCATAGGTGGTAGAGCCACGCTGAAGCTATTACTGGTTTCAGGGTGAATGGGTCAGCTCCCCCGGGGTAGTACCACCTTCTCACAGAAAACCGACGTGAAGTAACAATGCTTGCATTGCTGCGTTTCATTCAGTCAGTGAGAGCACCGGAGGCCCACCTCTCTTCCCCTTCCTTCTCTCCCCTTCCGCTTCCCTTCCTCCCTATCCAACACTGGCTGGCAACGCACTTGCGACTCCTTTGGTGTTGCAAGTGTCTATGGACGGTGGTGATTACTTAACACCAGGTGACCCACCTGTCCGTTTGCCTCCTATGATATAAAAATAAATAAAAAATACTCATCAGTATTTGGATAACAAATTTTATCAAATATCGAAACAACACATGTCCTGATAAAACTCTATTAGATACTTTTGAGACTTATTTTCTATATCGCAATATAATATTGTGTAGGTTTATGTTTTCAAAAAAAATCTTCTGAACTTGAGATTGGAGTTACTCATTGTGAACAAATATAACTTGACTCAATTTTTGACATTGTGCTCCATATTTTGTTACTATTGGGTCTTAGTTTAGACGCCAGTAATATTTTTACAGGACAATCATTAGTCATTTTTGGTTCTAAATCAATAAAAAAATTGATGCATAATATTTGACCTAATTATCTCAAGAAAAGCATAACTGATTTTCACTCAACATCAGATGATTTACACAAAAAACGCAATGAATCATCGTTTCCAATGTGTGCCACCGCACACTCCGGCCCGTGTCCTACACCTCGACCCGCGCCCCGCTTTCCATTGTTCGACCGTGCGGTATTCCAGCGATAAGCAGTTACGTAATGATTAACCTTGAAAAGATCCCATTTAATTCTATTCATTGAACCTAGGTGTGATTTTTTTACGTTTAAAGTATCGTTCCCATACTTTTAAAAACATACTTTATTCTCTTTGTTGTGTATTAGTATTAGTTTTCATATTATTATTTTATATGTTAAATTTGACCATGAACTACCCTACTATTGAAGAGTGTTAACCTTTTAACAGTCACCTGGCATATACCAGAAATGTGAACATGAGAAGTTGTATGTCAAAAAGGTGCATTAGCTTGCATTTTTGGTTAATTTGTCTGCAATAATACAAATCATATACCACAAATTTCTGACTTTTGTCATTTACACTGGATTACTCCTTGCGTTTTATGGGACAAAATTACTCTATATGTCACTTTATAATATTAGTTATCACTGCGTCATGTTTCGTTCAGTGGTTCAAATTGGTTCAGAACTTTGAGTGATATGCGGAAACAGAAACAGACAGAAAGACGGACAAAAATTTTAAATAAGATATTTTTGGCTCCTATAGCGATAACAAAGCCCACTCCGATTATAATTTACATAAAAATATTTAATGTACAGTATTGATCTAGCCACCGATTTATTGTATGTTTAAAGATTTTAAATAATAAGTTCATAATTGTTTTTCTCGTTAAACTCATTAAAGGTTGAGTATATATAGGAAAATGACAGCAAAATTGAACAAAAGTATAATAACACACAAACTACATACATTTATGCCCAAAATATATACATTGCAATTATGTTCAAAATAAGGCTGTTAAGCGTAACTTATTCCTCTTGTAACTTATAAAAAAGTTTTGTTCAATGTAACACATCTACACATCACAACACTAAAAAAGATGTCAGAAAATACAAAAAAAAATCCTAATTGCCTAGAGATATAAAATATACTTTACAAACTATTCACATATCATACACCAAATATTCATTAAAAATTTCAATAAAATGTGGTCTAGCCGTTTCCGAGGAGTTCGAACACAAACACCGTGACACGCGATTTTAATTAGTTAGTAATGTATTAGGATAAAGATATGAATGTGCATGAAATGCTTAATGCAACTAAAGTATTTAAGTTGATAATTATTAATACTGTATCCGTCTAAAAAGCTGTCAAATTGTATGTCACCTTTTTTAGAAAATATTATGAGTATAGTGGGCTACCCTTAAAAAATGCCTTTACAGACTTCTTTGTAGATCTATCAAAGGAGAATATCCCAACATACATTGTTTTGTTATATCTCAAAAGGATTAGGCAGCGTTTTCGATGAAAATTCCTAGGCAAGGCGGCTTGACTTTTTCTGACATGTCCAACAATTATCGTTATATTTAAACCCAACCCAATACGTCTAAATAACTTTAAAATTGTATGTCACTTTTTTTAGAACATATAATGAGTATAGTGGGATATCCTTAAAAGATGTAGATCTATATTGTCTCTGTTGTTTCATTATTTACACCTGGCTAAAAAGAATAAGAAAAATGTATCATGTCATTGTCATTATAATATTAAGTACTCAATACATTTTTCAATGGACGTCATTTTCTTTTATTTTAACCTATACATACAAAAGTAAACCCTATTACATTTACCCAACATACATTGTTATACCTCAATAGGATTATGCAGCGTTTTCGATTAAATCTCCCAAGCCGTTTGAATTTTTCCGACTTGTCCAAGAATTATCGTTATATTTCAATCAATCTACACAAAACCTTGACAAATTTATATACTAAAATGTTCCTTATGAATTACTTTATCCACTGGTGAAAACTGTTTGAAGATCCGTTTCGTAGTTTTTGAGTTTATCGCGAACAGACAGACAGACAGACGCGGCAGGAGACTTTGTTTTATACTATGTAATGATAATGATATAAGTATGTTCGCGTAACTCTAAGGCTTTCTCCTATAATCCAACAACTGTCTTTAGTTTATCAAATTGTCAATATTTTTTTATTAGTAGATAGAATATTTTTCTGTGTTATTTAGGCTACACGTATTAAATACATATTAAAATTTGACAGAAGTAACTTAAACTCGGTGAAAGGATTGTAGGCGCTAAATAATGTTGACGAAAATAAAACGAAAACAATAAAACTGTTAGAATATTGTTAATGGTTCTTTGATTCGATATATTTAATAATGCTCAATGTTTTTTCCATCTAGCAAACGTTGATCCAACTCGCCCATTAACGGTCGTGCTATCTTAATTTGTATCATCCGAGATGTGTTATCTCCCGCTAAACTATAATTAAAACAGTAAAGCTATAGTTCACCGTTACATACCGAAAAAGAGAACGTTTTCGAGTAATTAAAATGGCGGCGAGCGCATGCGCCGTGTAAAAAGTTTGTGTTCTGCGCACGGGCAAGGAGGTCGCCGTATCTAATGACCTAGTATAAAAGTGAATAGTATGAAACTTTTTATTAAAATTAATAATCTGTTTTTAAATAGGTGAATTACTTGTGCAAAAAAAACTTATACTGGGAAAACGATATTTTCCGAAGAAAAGCACCAGCTTAGCCATGTTAGTTTCTAAACCAATTAGGGATACTTTATTCAATGTAAGTCTTGGGAAAATGTTTTTGAACGTCAAATTCAAATTACCACCGATTCAGAAAACACCCGGTCATATAAAAGAACCTGCAAGAAATCCGATCTGGTTTATCTTTTTAACATATATGTTTTATAACATTGTATTACATTTACAATCGTTTTAGCGGATGCATAGAAAAGGTGTTAGTGTTATTTCTGAACATTACCATCGTTCATATCATAATCCACTGTATAATAACCTTTTGACATCAAAACCCGCTTGCCATAGTGTTTGAACGTACTATCTGGTAAATAGGTAACATGCTCTTTAATTTAGAATCTTAAACTATTAATAAAAAAACAGTTATTGGTTTTATTATGACTGAAACATTATACTATATATAACATATTTGTGATTATTTCTGGTATTAAGATCAATCCTGTCTTCTACTAAATCCAAATTAGGTTTCCGCAGACATATATTCAATTATCAAGGAGTTTATGTTGATATGCTACAATGTATTTCCTTGAATTTCAAAGTGTAGTTTCACTATATAAATTTTGATCAATAAATATACATGTATTCTAAGTATTTTAATCAACGCTACTTAGTTTTCAAATTGCGATACTGTGTCTGTACTATCTCGAGTGCATTAGACCGATACACGAAAATAAATAATATATTTTCACGTACTTAGCATATTATAATATTGTTGTGTTTTAATTAAATTGCACGTATATATTTCATATGTGATGTTTACTTTTAGAAGATTTAGTGTCGTGTCTAAATTTACGTTATAACTATTAAAGTATTTTGATGTACAGTTTGCAATGAAAGTAAGATATATTCTATGTTAAGAACAATAACTTGTGTATAACCGGTATGAACGAAGTTGATTATATATTAGTGTATCAACTCTCATTATATATGCTTATTATGTCCACCTTTTCATATAAAGTAATGCTATTAATTAACAGTAATACAAATTCTTACAATTTACATAACAGGTTATGAAAATACTTATTAATGTACTACTTAGATTCGGAAATTCTTGGCATATCTTTAGCGTATATAGCCTCTTTGAAGTAGTAGTATTGGTGATATGACCAAAGAGCTTGTTTGATTCACTAACTTGTTTGTGGCATGTAAATGTGAAATACGAAGCATGTTTCGACTTTTTAACAAACTTTACTAAGCTGAACAAAATTCTAATAATATAAATTATTGATCCTATTTTGATGATAAGTGTATATCTTGCTCTAAGCTGCGCTCAAGTAATCTCTGAGAACTGCATGATAACTCGTCTAGTAGACAAAGGTTTAAAAACATATAGTTATTGTATATTTGGTTAATGCTTCCTCTGTGCATACATGATAGTTTTACAGTTTTTTTTATAGTGTAGATATAAGATTTATAAAAATCTAATTCTATTGTAGCAAATGACACCGCCTCAGTCCATTGTCCTCGAGCCGATTGACGACACCATATAAGTTGCCAACGAAAACAATCCGCGTGACGTCACCGATGGCATTGTTGCCAGGACGCATGGCACGCCGCCCGATGAGGTCATTCACACATGACCATCGATGCTTGAGTGATGGCCAGTACGTGGTCACGTCACGAGGTCTCACATTTGGCAATGATGATAAGGATTTGTAACCAGGTAACCATGGTAGTTTCCAATCTTACGTAATGAATACCGATCAATATCTACGAACATTCTATTACTTGTAGATCTTATGTCCTTTTATAGGTTAATGTATGACTAATATCGTACATTAAGTGACGACATGAAGACGCTTGTCAAATACAGATGTTACAACACATCAACACAAAAGCATGAACCTACTAAATAATTTCATAGTTCATTACTTATACCGCTGCTCATACCATAACCTGCAAGGCATGATTATATAATAAAAAAAATCTGACCTCTATAGTTAAAAATTATCTCTCTGTCTACATTTATATGGGTTCAGTGGTTGAAATTAGACAATAATTCATATTTTTTGAAGTTTCAACTTTACTAAAGTTTTTTTGCCAAACAAAAAAACTTTTTCATTTATTTAATTTTTTAACTCATAACATTAAATCTCTTCAATAATTAGTAAAAAAAATAAAAATTAAGATAATCATTTGATAAGGAGTGATTATTCTATATATACGTCTATATCTATATGTATTTAGTCTATACATGCATATTAATATATGGATTTTGGTATATATCTGAGATTCTTATATATCTGATGTTAACCTATTTTAAAGTTTACTTTACTTACGTCATCAGCGAGTAACATTATTTTTTATTTTCAAAATCTATATTAACACGAGCAAAACTGCGAACTAAAACTAGTCATCAATACATTTAAAACGACATTTTAAAGTAAAAATTTACATTGACCGTCACGCTAGATTATAGTTAAACCTCTAGTAACTAATGCTCTGTCACTACATAGTAAAACGCAATGAATGCTATATAAACGATTATAATGTATTGGAAAGTTAGATCCTTATGATTCATTAAACTTTAAAACTATTAGCACTTTATATATTTCTAAACGACGCTTGAGAATAATACTCCGATGACTCATAAAATCCAAAGTGATTTATAAACGGAGATTAATCAAACATAGTTAACCTGCACATTATTATTCTTATTATTATTCTTACATAGCTCGTGCTATTTTTTGCTTGTATTTTTTATCAAGACAAAAACTTTTTCCGCAGTAGCAACTAAATTAATTATGTTGCTAAAATTAATAACTCGAGACTCAGCGTAATTAAACTCTTGTTTAAGAATAGATCTGATTTGAATATTATTTCCCGTAATATTCTAATTTATTTTTAAGAAATCTTTATAACGACCATCTTATAACATTGTTTTATAGTATCTACAACTTACAAAAATATAGTGATCTTTTAACATTATCAAGTCAGAAAGTTTGTTACTCTACCACGCAAAAGCTGATGAACAGACTTTGATAAAACTTTATATTATTATAGCTTATACAAAAATACATACAATTATAGATATATTGTTTAAATAAGCGAAATAGATTGATAAAATTACACGAATATAGTTTACTAGCTTTTGCTCGCGGCTAGATTTGATTTACCCCTAAGGTTCAGGCGATTTATTTCTGGGTGAATGGAACCCTATGGCCATTTCTTACCCGTGCCAATGTATATACAAAATTTCAAGATGAGCAGTTGAGTAGATAAGAAATAACCAAACAAACTCACTTTCACATTTATATTATTAGATAGGATAAGTTGATCATCTCTAAAGAGACAAACGCAGACAAAATCGCATGCAACTGTTACTCATAATGTATGTAGTCAATTCATAAAGGGATTGCATCGTTCCATACGTTACAAATTGACAGCCAATATAATTACAGGTCGGCGAACAGTTGCGCGTGTTTCTCGAAACTCTGAGATACGTCACTCAATTTTTTCTCAATATTTATAACATACTAGCCGACCTGGCGGACGTTGTCCTGCCTTGATAATGAAAAAAAATCCTAAAAGTCAACCGCAACGCTACCTACTGGGTCCAATTGTCCATTTTTGTTTGGCAAATAATTCTAATTTCAAATTAATTTTATTTTAAAAACATGGAATTCTTTTTCGAAAAGTAGTCATTTGTTTATTGATTAGTGTTACATTTTCATCGCATTTCAGTCTTTTTTGGATCATGGATACGTTAAAAATTCGAGTAATTATGGAATATTACACATATACCATCGTGGCAGCATCGCGGCACAAGCGGCACGCAATATCAACGACGTTTACGGAGCTGACACTATAAACCAACGCACCACCTGTTATTGGTTTGCTGGCTTCCGTTCTGGGAATTTTGACCTGAAAAATGAACCTCGCAGGCGTCCGAAGACTTTGGTCGACAATGACGAATTAAAGGCGATTGTGGAAGCGGATGATACACAATCTACGGCTGAATTAGCAGCAGCTTTCGACGTTAGCGTCAAAACAATATTGGTCCATTTGCGTCAAATTGGTAAAGTAAAAAAGCTTGACAAATGGGTGCCCCACGAACTCAATGATCGGCAACGCGAAGTACGCGTCGAGACGTGCCTTGCACTGCTCAACAGACACACAAATGAAGGAATTTTGAAACGCATTGTTACTTGCGATGAAAAATGGATTCTGTTTGATAACCGCAAGCGCTCATCAAGTTGGTTCAGCACCTAAACAATGCCCTAAACGAAAACTTACCCCTAGAAAAGTGATGGTCACTGTTTGGTAGTCTAGCGCCGGTGTGATTCGTCACAGCTTCTTACTAAACAGAGTGAGCATTACTACAGATGTGTACTGTGAAGAACTGAACACAATAATGGAGAAGCTGGCACATCTCCAACCAGCATTGGTCAATCGCTCGTCTCCGCTGCTCCTGCACGATAACGCGCGGCCTCATACTGCACAGCAGACGGTCTCCAAATTGCAAAAACTGGGGTTGGAAGTTCCCTGTCATCCACCCTACTCACCAGACTTTGCGCCTACAGACTACTACTTTTTCCAGAATTTGGATAACTCCTTGGCGGGAAAAAAATTCAATACCCGAGAGGCAGTACAAAATGCCTTTAAAGAATTTGTTGCCTCCCGTCCAGCTGATTTCTTTAAGAAAGACATCAATAAACTGTCACTGCGTTGGCAAAGATGCATTGATTGCATGGGTGATTACTTCGATTAATACAAATAAAAAATACATGAAAAAAATTCGTTTAAATTTTTTCATACAAACCGGCAATTTCATACGTAAATACCTAATACTACGTATGTACATAATTAGGTTAATAAGTAATTTTAATTCAAACTTCATTCCAACATTTTTGTCTTTTGACTTTATGAAATTATTTAGTTATTTTTCGCTTTTTGGAGCCTTTCTCACTTCTTCTTCTCTTTTTCTTTGTTTTTAATTCATTTAAAAATTTAAAACGAATAGCATCTAAACTGTATTCTATCTAAAGGTACATCGGTGAAACAACTTTCAGTGTGAGTAGTTAAAAGGTCTTGGAGTTTATCGATTTGACATATACCAACATATATATATGGATCTAGTCGAGAATGGAAACAAAGCAGTAAGAGAACCGTCTCACAAACTGTAGTTAACAGAACATAGGTACTAATCATTTCCCAGTGGCTTGACACACAAGTGCGGCGAGCCTTTAGAAAGTGCCATACCGTTGTGAAATGTAATCTTAGTTACGTAATGTAATATAACGTCTTATAAAGAAGACATCACGAATGAAACATTTACAAAAAATTACGTTCAACCCACATTATAATTCAATAAAACAAATCATTTGTTATCTTGATATCTCAACTAACTTTCTAAATGATGATATGCGATTATATATTTTGATAAATCACTTTAGTTTTAAGGTCGAATCTTGAATATAACATTTAAGCACCGGCAAAGATATAAATAATTGTTGGCTTGGTCGACAGCGACACATCTACGGATACGAACAAATACTTATTATTACTTTTAGCTATATTAGATAAATAAAATATATTGATATATGAAACCCGAAATGATATTTATAACATACGATTTATCGTGTAGTTTCCTTCTTTCAATCGGTGATATCAAGAGGTGCAATAGTACTAAATATTATTGAGCCAAGATATGACGGGTTAGATTCCCTCACGGTACTGACTTTTGTGTTCTTGACGTAATTATGAGCTCTGTGTTTGGGTGTTAAATATGTATATGATATATAGCTGCTCAGCTGTTTAGTAATTATAATAAAAACAATGTATAGATGAAGAGCATATACCTTTAATTATGTTATAACGTCAGTTACTTGTAATAGGAGTATAACATAAATGAATTAACGTTTTCTAATTATTTATTAATAAATATTAATTATTTGATTCACTCAGGTAGTCTTGATTTACATTAAATGCGGAATGTAATTGAAGTAATTATTGAAATATAGATTAATTCTATATTTTTAAAAATGCTGTTGTAAATAATCAATTATTTTATATTATATATATATAACATAAAAATTATATTTTTTTATACCACGATGATAGGAAACAAGCACGCGGGCCGCTTGATGTTACGCTTACAACACTGGATGTGTCATATGCGCATTAACGTAATGTTGGTAACTGGGATTTATCTTTGGCAGACGTTCATATAGAACACAGCCCTGGCCGCCTTTACCATGCGGTGGACGGTACACCGTGGGGTTTTTATTTGTCTACGTTAATTTAAACAAAATGGTAGATAATCATAATATACTATCACTGACTCTACTGTAGGATCTTTTTAGCTGTACAATTCTGTGTTATATTATTTTTATGTACCTCATATGTTTTAGTCAGTGTTATTCCTTTTTATGACTTCATCAAAATACGTCAACTTTTTCTACTTTGTACAAGTATAGTATACGTGTATTATTCATTCTATTCTAAATGATAATCTAAACCATATCAAAAATGTTGCCTGCTTTAGAAGAACTGAGGTAACACACAAACTGACATGAAATGAACTTGATGAATGACCTGGTCGTATAATATTCATATATTTTATTTATGCATATATCATGAACAGTGAAATATTTTATTACAAATTATTATTATACAACTAAGTACGCAAAAAAGCAAAAACAATTTAAACATAGTATAAAATTGGGTACCAATTAAAAATGTCGCTTGTTATAAAAACGATTATCTTGGCCCGGATCATAGGTCAACACGCACTTTTAGCCGACGCATATTAAGAAAATTAATGATATTTTCGCGAAAGCTCACATCGAGAGAGAATCTTAATTGATTTATAAGACAAATTAATAATGTTGCTAACCAGATGACAGCGTGATGGTTTTAAATAATAGGGACTTTATTGTGCCGCGTCTAAAACACGGTTACTATACAATTATAGACTTGTTTAACTCAATTTGTTGTTTGATTATTATATACTAGCTGATTCCCGCAACTTCGTCTGCGTCACTCATTATATCAATTATTTTGTTATATCTCAAAGGGATTAGACAGCGTTTTCAAAGTTAGCTCCCAGCCAGCATGACTTTTTCCGACACTTCCAACATTTATACTTCAAGTAATTTATAAAAATCTTGACAAATTATAAACCTTATTAATGAAATCCGCTTAATAGTTTTTGAGTATATCGCGATCAGACAGACAGAGAGACGAGGCGGAGGATTTTGTTTTATAATATGTAGTGATTATACAAGTAGTTTCGCTCGTGTTTGTTGTATTCTTTACGTTTAAATGTCTACGTATACCAATCGCGCTCTATGTTATGATATAAACTTAAGATATAAAGTTTATTTACTATAATATAATCTAGTGGAAATAACTTGTAAAATATATAGAATAGAAACCTTCTTCATGAAAAAATACTATGGTGTGCTAATTTTCATGGCGATATATCAAACGGTATTCGACTCGATCGATCTCGGACATTGCGACGTACATTTTCACAATTATATAATTAACTAGCTGTGCCCGCGACTGTATCCGCGCGGAACCTCATGTAAAAAACAATGATTAATAAAGTCATCTGAATGTTAAGTCCATTTACTTATCTACATTTCTCTCGTACTTAAGTCACGCCACCATTAAAATTACAATAACGTTTGATAGAGTTGACCGATTTTAATGAAACAAAGACTAAGTTATTCTCGAAGATATGCTTTATGAATCTCTTTATGAAGTTTTATTGTGAACCCAGTATTTTAGCAGCGATGCGTGTTCATAGAAACAGACAGACAGACAGAGATTTTTAAAAATGATTAAAATGTATTCTATTACTTATTCTTTGATAAACCCGCAACATTTCTTTTCACGAAAATCGAAAAAGTACAGACACGTTCGATTTACATTCTTACTATATGTATAGAAGACTGATTAAGAATTAATATTTATAGATAATTTAGAAAAGCTGTTAAAAAGAACATTCCGGTAAGATAGGGAACAAAAATATATTTGTTGAGGTCCCAGTTCAAATGTATGGGGGCATTGTGACCCTATGGTAATAGGGTAGAAAACGTCAAGTGGACTGATTTTGAAGAAATAACTTCTGGCAGATAAATAACCTTTCAGACTCTTATAGTGACTAAGAAGTAATGACAAAATTTGACAAATGGAACTTGGATTCGGTAAAGTGGCGGACGGTATACCATGGGGTTTTAGTCCACTGTGTAGGTTCAATCTTAATGACAAAATTAGTATTAACAAATGAAAGACACCTTTATTTAATCCAGCTAAAACTAGTTTCACGGAAACCTGCTAGTAGACAATAATTGATATCGTTTCAAATAGACATATTTAAAAAAAATATTCAATAGATATATTTAGAAAAGGCTGTACCACACAATTATTTATAATCACACATTTTATTTTTATTAGTAAATATTCTATTACTATAAATACTAGTATATATTATTACAATACGATTATTTTTTATATACAGTTTCGTTTGTGCGTTCGCCTTTGGACACTGTCTTGACATTTTACAAATACTCCTTTGTATGACATTACCACTGTAGGTAGAACTGGCGTACGCATTCAAAGTTCTGCTGTTACGAACAACGCTGTAATTGTGGCGAGGTTACGAAAGGTCTTCGGAGGTTGGTCTAGGTCTCAGGTTGGACAATAAGGAGTGAGACAATAACATCGATGAATATGCATGGTGGCACATCGCGCCGTTGCAATTTGCCCGGAACCGTCTTGTAATGACAATGTGACAAATATAACACGTCTGTTGTTCACGTACGTACTGTGCATTTGAAACGCAACACTTAGAAAATATCACTAAATTAGAGTAATAAAAGTGCTTAGGTAAAACACTACAGATATTAAAATTCAAGTTTATATTTTAATCAACTATTTTTGATAATATTAAGCACGTAGAGCGAAATAATGTTGATATGCTAAGCTTAGAATAAACGGAAACTGCCAAGAGCACAATTAATTTTACAATTAATTCATTGTTCTTAATTTGCTGTTATATATCGTATTGCAATTTGTCACAATGACACTATTATGAAATAAATTAGAGGTTTTATGGTGACGTTCGAGTATAAGCAACACAAGGTACTCTCTCTCTCTCTTTTACACCTTTAGGTCTGTTAATTAGCTGCAAAAACATAATGCTGTATGAATAATGCATTAAATTATTAGTTCTTAAATATTTGATGCTATAATCTACGACGCCCAATTCAAACTTAAATAAAGTCATCTGTATGACTTGATAATTAAGTATAAAAAATATATATGGCATGAACAGTGTACCTATGAATACTTTGTCGGCGCAAAATGCTTTGGCGGTGAGCAACAGCTTACGACTGATATCACGATACATCATACTCGGGAGTGACCAATTTGTTATTTAAAAAAAATTAACAATATATTTGTATAATAATGTACAGCGTGAAAACAATACAGTGCGTTAAATGTGCGCAAGCGCAACTGGCGACACCGTCGCGTCGGTGTGACATAACGAATGCGTGCGAGTGACTATACAATTTACTGCTTTAGACAGTGCAATGTTAAATACTTTGTGCAAAGCTGTTCTGCACTCCGGGAATATTAATTATATATCACAACAAAATTACTTTAACGAAATGAAATTATTCAAAAATAAATATAAAACATGACAGTGAAATTATTTTTCTGTTTCGATTTAATTTTTGATTGTAGTACGAGAAAACTACGAAACTGTACCTTGTGGCGAGCACAACGCAATCCAACAGCAGTGGCGATCACCAAGCGATATACAAACACTTAGTAGTTGCTATTATGCCTATAGTCGTCGTCGTGGTTTGATCACTGGAATTTAGAACAGCAGTTTAGAACCCCGGCATGTACTAACGAATTTCTCGGAATTAACGTACGCTTACTAATTTAAATTGGTAACACTATCGGCCGACACATCGTGAGGAAATCTAAACTTGATAAATAGTTTTGCAGTACCACTCTATGTGGGAAATCGCGAATACATCGTGGGCTAGCGTGGTGATTATACCCATACCTTCCTTCATCCTTCAGGAAATGGCATATGGCCCTACAGCGGGCCTCATACAGGCAAATTGTAATAATTATGCCGGTTGCAAGCAACCAAAAGAAGAGTGACTTCAACACAAATATGGATAGTTCAGCTTAGCTATGTGTACAAAACATGCACCGCCATCTATCGGCAAACATATAATTTCACTTGTAACCAACAACAAATAACCATCTGCCTCGTTACAAAGCAAAAATAAATAAAGCGAATTACAAACACTTAATCATTGATTGTCAATACGTGAACGGAAACGTTCTGCATTGCAAATTAGTCCGAGTGGAACTTCAACGGCGCGGCTACGTCACAAACAAATCGACGTCCGATAGCGTAACCCTTGGTAGGGGTTACTAACTATTAACATATAAATAACATGTGATTCTCGATATTTTGTGTTAAATGGATTTTATTTATGGGTTACAAGTAATTTGCATAAAGTATTAGTAAAATTGTTAGGAACCGAGCAGATGGTGACGGTGGCTGACGTTTTTAAAGAATAATACATACAATACATTTTATAATATATGAAACTAATACATCTAAGGGTTCTAGCGTTATTTTCTCATAACAAATTCTACTTACTTACGTAGGAAAAAGCTGTTAAACTAGTTATTATTAACACTCTTATAGTTGTGTGGTCACCGTTCTTCTTAAAGTACTTACCAGCTGCCGCAGTGCTGATAAAAAAAATTGAAAATAACAATTTAAATGAAATTTTTAGAATATACGAAAAATTTGAAATAACGTAGATATCAAATAAAAGAGAACATGAGGCGTATACAGTAGAAAAAACAATGTGTGTAGAGGGCGTTGCTGATTTTTTTTTCGAACTGACTACTCTATTGATATAGCAAGGTCTTAACAGTTTTTTTTTTTTTTTCGAACTGACTATGCTATTGACCTGGCAAGGTATTTACAGCTTCACCGGACTAGCGGTCTTAACAGCTTCACCGGGCTACAGGTTGTTGCTGACGTTGAGAATATCTGCATAGTTTATATCATTTCAAGAGTTACATACTACTACAACTATTTTTAATTGTCCATTGATTTTAAAAACGTGGCATATCATAAATGAGAGTTTTATTTTAAATAATAATTTTCTAATACTACATATCCTGTTGGTGACTTGCTGTATTAGTCCTGAGCGACAGCGTGCCTACTTTAAAAAAGAGTCAAGGTTGTCATAAGGACTGCCGACATAAATGAAAATTGAAAACAGTAAGATAAATGTGTTCACTTTTGAATTTTAATATTAATTATAGTGTGCATGACAATACATATTTAAATTTCAGAATTGGTTATTGGTTTCATATCTATCTATTGGCACTTGGAGCAATAATTATATACATTTTTATAAAGTTTATTAATCAATTAAAGGTATGATGAGCTGCAAAATATCAATATTACATGTACACACGCCTCTATACTACGCGACGCTATTCTGACAAGTATACAAGTGCAATACGGCCGGTCATGCTTACGTAGCATGTCATGACGCGTAATTATAAATTTATCATATGCCAAAAATACCGTTCAACGCGCCTAAAGAAATTTTCCTACTTAAAAAATTGCTCTCTGCTATTATATAATAAATATATAAATCTCTACTATTTGAAATATACGGTTCAAAATACCAAGCCACTAAGACCTAATCGACGTCAGCGAAATATCAAACCGAATCTGCGATAAAGAGATTTAAATTCTCCGTCGTGACTATTATACTTGACAAATAATCGATATAAAATATTAGCTATAGAACAATAAATCATTAAACGCGTAAAAACTTAAATGCAAATAAATCTGGTACACCTGGTAGTAGTGTATTGCATCTATTCGCAAAAAACATCTGCCTAAACTGATAACCAATAAACAATATATCAATAAACGAACTCATGCCATTGACATGCTAATCAGGTGTTTCCACAAAAAACTTCACGATTAAAAGAGTCAATGTGAGATTCATTTGAATATTATTTTTATAAATCATCCTGTCCGTGTTTTGGTATTACCTTTATGTAAAGAGAATTCGTAATAGATTTTGTTTCATCAGCAACTATTCCTTTTTAGGTAACAGGATAACAACATAATATAATAATATCATATAAGGCATATTCTTATTAGAAAGCTCAAATAATGTTGGGTTTTGTTTTTATAGTAGTATAAAATCAAAATTTTAATTGTTATCTATTAGGGTAGGTGAAATAATAAGGGTGTTTGCGAGTTTGGATATAGTGTCGATCGCCAACATTTAACATCGGGTGGGATTGTGGCAAAACGCTAAAAGTTATAAACTAGTATATAGTCTGAAGTATGTCAATTATAATAACTAATTCGAACGTCATGGTATTCACATCGTATTTTTTTTTATCACAGGTACGACAGAGAAGTTTCTTGCGCAGACCTTAAGTCTTTTTGAATCTAATCATATTATTATATGATTAAATACAAAAGAACCACAAACCAATTTTTTTAATTTTTTTTTTTGGTCTGTTGCTATGTTATCTTATACTAGCCTCTGCCCGCGACTTCGTCCGCGTGGAATAGTTACTTTGGGCTAACGCCAACACGCGGCGGAAGCTCTTAAAAGAAAAAAAACCCGATTTTGAAACATTCTTCTTTGGTGCCTCCAGTCCGATTGGTCTTAGCGTTTCAAATCGGACCAGTAGTTGCTGAGATTAGCGCGTTCAACCAAACAAACAAACCTTCCAGATTTATAATGTTAGTATAGGTAGATTCATTTAAGTATGTCATATATGGTTAGAAGTGTATTTGAAAACTGGTTTTAATGTTATATTATATTAGCCCATGTAAACACAAAAATACAAAAGGGAACTAGTGTCATTATAATTAGATTAAAATGTAAAATCAATGGGAGAATATTTTAAATATGGAAATGTAACCTATTAACAGCTTATTTTTTAAATAAAAACGGTTTTGTTAATTTTTCCTAATTGTAGCCCTTTTATATTTAATCAGAGATATATACTTATTCTATATTATTTGCTATTGATGAATGAAGAAATATATTTTTCATTTAAATTGTAATACATAGTTAAATGTTTTAAATAGAAAATTAAACAGTTTCTAATCACATAAATAACATCCGCTTATTTTTTAGATTATTTTAATTATAAAACACATTTGAATTTAAACGACCGCCACCTATCATTGGCAGAGCAATATCAAAACCGACTAAATAAAGGCGTTATCATGTAAGCATCGATTTAAGAAATTATAAGCTGTCAGAGCGACACACGTCGTGTGGTTTTATGGACGTCCCGAGAAAACGGCATCCGTGTACAAATTAGCTGTTTAAAGAGATAATATCATCTTCTATTCGCTCACCGTTCACCACAAAAACAATGGCGATACTGACGAACGTCAATAAATTCGCTAAATAATAGTTATCGAAAAATAAGTCAAAAACATTATCGTCATCCGGAAAGCATAAAAATATTTCAAATCGTCCAAGACAATGGGGCAGAACAATGGGCCGGCGCAAAAAGGGGACCAAGATTTTTTTACTTAAAAAAAAAGCTAGTATTTTTTTGCAAAAGCCGTGCTCCGTCAACAAGCCGTGTACCGCCCTTTTCGGTTTTTTGTTTTCGACTAACGGGTCTGAGGTTTGTTTATATTTCGTTTGAATTGTTCAATATTAATAGTTAGAATGTTGTAAAAAAATGAATAGCTATCCAACTAGATGTGCATATTATTACATATTTATTCTTTACTATATGAATTGGTGATTGATATATTTAAACTGGTGAAAATCATTTTGTTTTGCAAATTTGTACCAGATACCTAATTTAGTTGTAGTTTATGGGTTGGTGTTTAAAAGCAATTCAAGATAGATTTCTTATAATTAATATTTGACTCTTAAATGTATATAGAAGTAAAAGCGGCCAGACCTTACGGTGAAGTAAAACAACGTGATAAAATAATAGTATGACAGGAGAGATTTAAGATGAAAATCTGTTTCGAAGCACCAGTGGTATGCTCCTGCTGTTGCCTTTGAGGGCCAGTCCTCCTCTAGGATTAGCTTTTTATCAACTTATGTCGCATCTTTAACTAATATTCGATGTGATTGTAAGTAAATGTTAAAACTTTGAAGCTATTACTTGTTTCAACATGAAAGGCTCGGCTCGCCCGCGGTACTACCACCCGACCCACAGAAACACCGACTTGAAGTAGCAGTGCTTGCATTGTTGCGTTTCGGGCGGTCAGTGAGAGCGCCGGAGGACCACCTCCCCTCCCCTTCCCCCCCC
>MU158770.1:571960-793825 GCA_015888305.1 Antheraea pernyi | reverse complement strand
TCCTGGTGTTGCAAGTGTCTATGGACGGTAGTGATCACTTAACATCAGTTGACCCACGTGTTCGTTTACCTCCTATGATACAAAAAAAAACTTATAAAGTATTAAAAATCATCAACCTAAGTTATACAGAAATTATTATAAATTAAAAAATCTAACATAAACAAAAAAAAACCTGTTTTTAACCAATAAAACCACATTGGCATAGCCGCAACCTGCACGTGAACCTAAAGTCAAAAGGTGGCAACACTAAATAACGGCCCCAAAACAACCGTTTCCGAAAATCGTAAAGGAAGTAATTACATATTCTAATCCGAATCCACGGTCCCGGTTCATATGTCACTTCTTATACAATAAAAAGGTAGCAACAAAACATATACGACCTCCTCGTAACGGTAGGACTCATTCTTACGAGGTCCTGAGAAAAAAAACTATCAAAAACACAATTTCTGAACCGTCGAACGATACGGAAAAAAACTGCGTACTTACTAATAATCCTCAGAAACAACCGAGATTATTCAACGAAAAATATCACTTATCTTAAAAGTATAAAGATTAGTTTTGAAAAGCGACCCCGTGTGTAGTATTAAAATTTATGCACGCATTTGCATAATGTGCATAGCCCCTAATTTTATTGAATAAAAAAAAATAGGATGGGTAGAAACTTTTTTGCATAAATTCTTACAAAGGAAACGGGTTAAACCGTTCAGGAAGTGAAATGTCGTGGATCCGCTTGAACTTTGATTTAAAAAAACACACAGCTTATCATATGGAATTGAAAACTTTTTCTATTAAAAAATAAAAGTCAAAATTGAATAAACAGAAAAATGAATGTTACTCTCTTTCAATCTACGACCCCTCACATGATCCACAATGGAACAAAATGTACCTGATTATAATTTATGCGAGAATATTACGAGGAATGTACCTGCCCTTTTTGAATATTAAGTGCAACCTAACCCCTGACATTACTGAATGGGGTTAAGATACCATTTGAAAAGGAATAATATACAAAAAAAAAATGCAAATAAACTGTCCCCACATTCGCTCGGGGTCACAGGTACGCGAAGTTTGTATAGAAAAAACTCATGCGCATAAAGATTCGCATTTATCGTCTAACAAAGGGGTACGGTTTAACGTCGTACTTCATGGCGACACTTGTCACCTTGCCGTATAATTTGGGTTGGCTCCTTTCTTATGCATATTCGGCGGGGGGTTGCGAAAGATAGTTCTTTTATTAATAGTTCTTTTTTTATTATAACCCGTATGCATAGATTTATAGTCGCGTACGTCGGGATGTGCGTGAGAATGCCTCGAGATAATCGAATTTGCCTATAGACGCATCCACCCTATACAACCCTTACGATCGGATCCATGGGAAATGTGAATATTCAAACAAGGTGTCATCTCGTTGAATATCGATGGCTCTTTCATAAAAGCATGGGAATCGATTTCAAAAGGAAGACCCTATAACAGTTTTGCATAATCTATTAGATGTGGACCGGTGACTGTTGTTCGATCTAACGGAATTTCTAGATAAAGGGTTCATGTTAAAAAATGGTCGTTAAAGTTTGGGACCGTTACAGTTTTTTTTAATCTTTAACTACCGTCCGATTGTCTTTCGTTTAACTGTTACTATATTATATGGTTGTTTTTTTTCGTAATAGTTTCTCTATTGTAAGTTATACTGTTTATGTATATGTATATTGTATACTGTTTAAGTACGCTTTCAAGAATTATATTGATAAACTTTAATTCGCTTCCTACATTGAAACTATTTTTAGATGAAAAAACAACATCACATGTTATTTCCTAGTTACTGACTTTCAGATTTGATTCAAGGCGCCAATTTCTTTGTCTATCGTGTTCATGAACATGATTACAAAAATCACTAACTTAGATAAAATCATGTTTCATAAAACTTTACAAGCGATTAACTCCTAAGGTTACTTTTGAAAAAAAAATGTGCTTTGATAATTTCTGAAATATTATTTTATTTTTGTTTAAACGCTGACAATAACCACAAAATAGACAAAAACGTTTTAAAATAAGAATAAGAAACCCAAAAAAATTGTAACTATTACGCGGTAATGTACCTAGTCCGTCTGTACAAACACATTAAGACATCACAACCCTTTTTTATCAAAAAGCGATCGCAAAGACCCCGACGGCGGGATTTTTTCGTGCGATTTTGCTCTAGTTGTCCGATCGTTTGTTGGCCAAAACAAACAGTGGGCCGATGTTATGATACTTTGAGAGCTATGACGCAAACTGGACAAAAGGAAAGAGTTAGCAAAAACTCGGCTCGTAAACTTTAATTGCGTTAGAGTCGCTTGTTACTGTACAGGATGTTAACAATTTTGCTTGTTTATTAGTTTAATAACCTTCTACGCTTTGTTGGGTAAACAAGATTATCATTATTTCTTTCAGTAATTATGCTTTCCGTCTTATTAATTATTATTTTGAAGTGAAAGCTTCTTAAAGCGGGTTGAACGGTAGTTTTGTCACGAGATCAATTTATTATTTCGCGTCATGATATACCGACCGTATTGCGCTTGGCGTGGCTTGCGGCGGACTAGCGACGTGTAGTATAGCGGCCGGTGTACATCTTATAATGAGTATTGAGATTGTGCAGCCCAGCATACGTTTGTTTAATTAATTCTCATTCACACCATAATTAATTAAAAAATAAAAAAGAACGCAGGTATTTCATTGTTTTGAGTTTTCACTTCTGTGGGCTGTAACTTTCTGTTATGGCTGCTTCGCCTTTTTTTTAAAATGGATGCTTTATAGATTTTAGCGTTTGACCACAATCTCATCTGATATTAAGTGACGATGTGGCTTAAGATGCTTAGCACGTTAAACGTAGAGGGAGCTGGTTCTCAAGAGCGTTTGCACACCGGCAAGTGTATGGCAACACATTTTCAACTTAACGATGTTAGCTAGAGAGGCGAGTTTTGAAAAAGCCTTACCGACATAGTGTGGTTTCATCACGATATTTAACTTCACCGAAATCTCCAAGTCAGTTGCTAGTATTAGAACCTACGTCCATCGACGTGGTGTCAACACGAACACGCTATCAACTAAGCTATCATACTTGTTCACTATTATTTGGCAATATATTCGCATAAACAGATTATTATTACTAAAGGCACAATACTACTATCATGGATTCCATTATTATAAACATGGTATAAAGCTAACAAGTACTTCACCATCTACGGTATATAGGGTATTAGTTCTCATTGAGATAATCTTAGGAAGAAAAATAACTTAGGACGTAATTTTTATACGGACGTAATATAACAATAATTGCAAATGAGACTCTTAGGGATTTTAAAAAATACCTAGAAAAATATAAGTAATCGTTTTAGAAATCATAAAATATGATCATATTTCAATTTAAAGAAAACCAGTCTAAAATAATTAATGCATAAAATGTGTTCCGCGGATGAAACTAGATTTTAATTTGTACACGGGAAGTATGCATAATTCTAGAATTAAAAAGCTATAAAATATTAGTAATACTTTTAGAAATCATAAAATATGCACATATTTAAAAAAAAAAAACGAAAATAGTTACAGCATAAAAAGCATGCGGAACTGAGGGCAGTTCTACTTTTTTTATATAAATATTGGTATCATTATATACAATTTATTAGGTACTCAGAGTTACCCAGATATTTGATTAAGTATTAGCTTCTGCCCGCGAATACGTCTGCCTGGAATAGTTACTTAGAGCTAACGCTGACACGCAGCGGACACTTTCAAAAAGAAAAAAAAAACACGATTTCAGAACATTTTTGATTGTTGCTCCGCTTCTATTGCTCTTAGCGTGATGATATATAGCCTTGCTCAATAAATGAGCTATTAACGTTGGAAGAATTTTTCAAATCAGACTAGAATTTCCTGAGATTAGCGCGATCAACCAAACAAACAAACCCTCCAGCTTTATAATATTAGTATAGATAGTATATCTGATAGTTTTAATGCTTACGTTGTAATGAGTAAAATTATGCAATTTATGAAATTTTCCTTGATATAGATATACTGACGTTCAAAACAGAGAATATCCTAATCAGATAGAGACAATATTGACGACCACCAGAAAATAATTAATAAAAAAACTTTCAAAAATTTTCTACAAATGTAACATTTCTAAAAAAAAATGTCTAAAAATATACTCAATCAAATAATAATTTATGTTCATATTTTTATTTCTTTTCCAAAACACACTGCTTTTTTATTTCATTATGTAATTTTATATCAATATATTAGAGAAAATCAATGAAATACATGTGTAGTATAATATAAAGAAGTGAAAATTTTACAAATTCAAAGGGTAAATTAGAAATTAATTCGATTCACGACATAAATATACAAGTAACTTGACGTTAACGATGACTTGTAAATGCTATTAGTGGTAATAAAAATTGCAAAATAACCGTGTTGAATATTCAAATTTGTATACGAAACTTTTTAGCTGACTTTACGTTAGCATAACGCATAAATATACGGACAAATTTATAACCTAGAATAGAACTGGATTATATTAACGACTAATTAAGAATGCGTTCGGTTGTATAAAATCTCTTGGAATACTTTTACTTATAGTTTATGATTTCTATTCGGTTGATACTTTCTAAAACAAAAACATTTATTAAAATAAAATGTAACGTTATTTAAATATTGTGCTCGTTAAAAAAGCAAATATGTATATAATGTTATGGTAAAAGCTTATAATCAAAGTGCGACTTCATTTGGCTGAATAAATTTATTTGAACATGAACTTTCTAAGTTCTAATTATAAATAGATCACTAAAATGTATGTTTATATATAGTATATTTGCATAATTAAAAAAAAACAGAAGTTTATCAAAACTAAATAATAATTAATTTAAACTATATTGTATAGTTAAAGATTAACTGCTACAGAATACCGTAATAATATGTAGCTTAAACTACAAATAATAACGACTAACTACTACTACTACCTAATAGGTGTGGTAATTGCTAATGAGAACCCCATTAAAATCGATCTAGTTCTTTTGGAGATTAACCTGGATAAACAAACAGGCGGGCAACATTTATAAAAGAGTTTAAAAGTAAGTAAAAGTAGTTCATTGTATATGTTTAGAATAATAGTAGATAAATACTATTAGTAAAATGTTAATAAAATGGTATTGAATATAATTATATATCTTACGTGACCTTTGACGTAGTATCTACTATTCTTAACGATAACTAGTGATAAGAGTTAATATATAAAATACCTTATTTTTTTTTTTTTTTTTCGAACTGACTACGCTATTGACCTGGCAAGGTCTTTACAGCTTCACCGGACTAAAATACCTTATAATTATGACAGCAATTATGAGGACTAGACAAAGAGGATTAGACAAAAAAAAAAAGATTTAAAGAAGGTTAGACATATAATTTTATTATTTTACTAGCGAGAGCTGTGGACGTTATCCTGCCGTGATAATAAAAAAATCCTACAAGTCAGACCAGAGCGCCACCTACCGGTTCCAGTTTTGAATCTATACCATTCTTGAATTCACCTGAACACACATAAAAAATATCACCAAAATCTATCCAGCCGTTTAGGAAGAGTTCAGTGACATACACACGGACAGAAGAATTATATATATATAACGATCGGCTAAGCTAGCCTCAAGTTGAAAATCTGTTACCATAAGTGTGCTTCACCACCAACACTTAAGGATATATAGGCTTAACACAAGTTGAGCTTTTGTTCAAATTATTATTTATAATAATTCAAAAACGCTACCAACGATTTTATCGGATTTTTTATACACATCGTGTGCTACGCGACTCGTGCAAAAACTCAAAACCCTAAATTGAATTTAGAAAGAGTGATACTACTACAATATAACATGTAAAACTATTAAAATATTCATAATAAAATTGTTCGTTAATTTTTATAAGCATTTAAGTACATGTAAACAAACTAGCGAACATCTGTTAGTTTTACGTATAAATATAATTTGCATAAGATAGATAATTTAAATATGTCCATTTTTGAAAAGAATTTTCGAGAGCACGCTGTTTATGGTTGTTCTAATTTTTTTTTTCTATTCCGGCTTTCACCACGTCATGTAAAGATCGTCAGCGAACATTTTTAATGGTTTTTTTTGCTCTAATAAAACGGGTGTTTTGTACCTCCCGCAGCCATTCAAGGGTTAAATTATGCAAATTGTTCAATAAACAAAACACTGTAGCGTTCCTTCAGTGCATAATACAATGTGGATTGTTAGAAGTGTCGTCTTTTCTTCACGCCTTTATTCAACGCGGAAGGCAGGAGTGTGAAGAGCGTTTTAAAGTTCATAATTTATGTACTTATATTGTAAAATATGAAATTAATTTTATATTTGTTGCTTAATTTTTCAAATTACTTGTTTGATTAATCAACGTCATTGACACTTATTGAGGCTCTTGTATTGTTCTAGATCTAGTAAAGTTTATTTCTTTCCTATTTTTGGAATCCATATTGCTGTTGCTATTGTGGTTTTGTATAATTTAAATCGTGTTAATTTGTTCAAGGCTTATATCATACTGACCCGTTGAGCATTATTAATTCAGTGAAGTAGTGATAACTGTTATTTGCATTTTACTAGTGGATGCCCAGTGGTCGACATTCAACCATAGTTCATTGAATTTTTAAGGTTTGAACTTTATTAGGTTTCTTTTGTCAATGGGTATAAACCTCTATAATCAAAAGCTTTCATCATGCCCACTCAGTTATCTGCCACTTTTTTTTTAAATTATATAAACATAACTAAAATACCAATGCCTAAAACTGAAATTAATTATACATTTGAAATAAAAAAACAGGTGGTTACATAAGGTGGTAAGGCTCTCAAATTCTAAGTAAACATAACTTTACGAAAATAAAGGAATTTATCGCAACCCATAACACAATTTTCAATTAATTTTACACGGCACTATAGGTGAGTGGTATTTCTGGGTGGTATTGAATTAAATATAGTCTGGACATTATGGGGAATAGTGATATGCCCAGCGTTATCATTTGAAAAAGTAATGGATACACAATAGAATCAAATGATGAATCCAAAACAAAGATGTTTTTAATACTACCATTAACTTTTGAAAATGAATTCATTTTTGTTCATAATTCATCATCAACTGTACTAAATATAATTGCTACATCAAGTTGAACTCCATCATTGTAACCGCGGAGATCTAAGTCATGGATTACTTTCATGACCAAACAAATTTTCTTATTTTGATTTTACGAAGTATTTTTTCGCTCATTTTTTTATTGAATCATCATTTAAAGTGCATAAAAAAATCCTAGGATCAGATCGCAGCCCCTCCCACTGGAGCCAGTTGTGAATCTAAACTATTCTTGAATCCACCTGAACACACACAAAAAATTTCATTAAAATCTCCGTATCAAGCCGTTTAGGAGGAGTTCAGTCACATACACACGGACTGAAAAATTATAGTATATATAGACATATTGCAATATTCATGGTCTAGGAGACTTTCAGGTATCAAAGGCAACCTTATGTACACTTCGTTGCTGTCAGTGGAGTCAGCTGTAGTGAACTTAATTTGCAGAAGCAGTTAAAAACGGTACAGAAAATATCCAAAGGATGTAAATGTTATAATAAAATGCGGAACGTAGTGGGACTCGGCGCGAGGGAAACATGATAATCCAGCGGCGCGGCGTCTCCGGCTGCATCACCTACCTTCATATCGTATACATGTCAATTTTTAATTGAATCTTGCATTAAACATGTTTTTAACGCGGCCCCTAAGCGGTCGAGTTAAGGCCCCGCAAGCGATTGTGATCGCTTCTTTGGAATCATCAAGATTTTTTAATGTATCTCACAGTATTTATAGAATTTGATCGGTTATTTTTAATTGTGATTCCGATTTTGTATACATACAGTGTTGTTATTTTTGATACATTATACAACGCAAGGAACGTGAGTGGCCAAACCTTTTTTATATTTTGATTATTAATTCAAAAACATAGTAACCACTTAGAGGTACACAATAGGTCTTAGTTCGGTAAAGCTGTGAAGGCCCATTGTATAGTCAGTTCGAAAAATTCGTGACCATCGTCATCAAGCCGGCCTTCTTGCCTGCTGGAGATACTAGTATACTAATGTATGTATGTATATATATGTATACTATGTAGTATAGTATTAATACCACTAGTGTAGTAGTGTAGGAAGTACCAATTTTAAAACACGTCAAATTAAAACAAAATAACTATGACGGATTTATCACCGTATATATATACTACCATAGGTGGTAGTGATACAGTTGGGTAGAAATTTCTACCAGCTAGCTTTTTAATGAGTATACATCGGGCGAGTCCAGAATATGCCATGTCTAAGCATCCCATTATAAAGAATTATACGCGTAGCGTATATTGTTCACTTGTTTTTTTTCTAACTGACTACGCTATTGCCCTAGCAAGGTCTTGACAGCTTCACTGGACTACTATATTGTTCGCGAATCGTCGAACATAACTGACATGTAATTTATAAAAAATCTGTGAGATATCTTGATGAACACTGAGGCGGTAAATTGTTGAAGTCAAATGTAACTCCATTAAACTATTTTCTTGCCTTTTGAGGCATTAATATTTAATTTTAAACCTACAGTGGTAGGAAGAAATAATTAAGTGGTTTTTGTAGTATATTATTGCTAACCTTCATTATATTCACGTTTGTCACCATTTTTTAATTAGCACATGTCAAATTGTTGGTGAACGTCTTAATTATCCGAACTGTTCAGAGAATGATTCTTCTGACATACGAGACTGACAAATTAATAATAATATCACGAAACTCGAAAAATTAGCGAAAATAACAAATTTAATTATAATCAAATCCAAAAAAATGAACATATAGGTTGTTTTAATTTAAAAAAAAATCGTGCTTATTTCAATGACTTGTTATATTTACAAATAATCCAATTAATTTTTAAAACAAAGTTATCGACAATAAAAATAATTCAAGTCCTTAAGCTTTGCGCAGGCGCATCCCTAGAGTGCTTGGTAGCAACGTTAACTAGTTGAGATGTAGGTATCTATTTATCGATGTGACATTTCAACGTAGGTAAAGCTGAAGGACAATGTACTCGTTCCGATAATACGATCTCAGTTTATACCGAATACAATATTATAAACTAGCGACTCGCCCCGGATTCACATGGATGCAATGTATTAATGCGATGTCATAGGTGTCTAAACGATTTAGACTCCATTTTTAAAACTTTGATATTTACAGCTCATTGGAATCATAGGGGCTCCGTAAGATTTTTCACACAAACGACTTTTTTTAAGTTGCGCATAATTATAAATTTCTGATATTTTCTATGACATTATTGTACATTATCTTGTCACAAATCTTGATCTATATTAAATTCTGAACGTAACTACATTCTTAATTGAACCAAGATTTACAGTATATTGGTCACAATAGCGACGCAACTAAGCAATAATATATTAATCGAATGTAAAAGATAATAATAGTTACTGAGATAATTGCGGAGATAGACATATACTATTGCAGACTTTTTATATGTATCTTTATGATATTCAATTCTGTAATACATTATATCGATGTACCTCATAAGGTTTCCTTCTTAGACATCAGATCAACACATCTATTTTTTTTTCTTTATATGTATAAAAAATATATATAAAAGTAGTTCTTGAATGATAGCGGTTGTAAAGAATAATATACTTACTCTTAGTATTTTTCTCTCTGTTATTATTACATTCACTGAGTACCCAATCATGCAAGTGATTGTACTATGCTACTTATCTGCGAAGACTAGTAAATGGCTTGATGTTTTTAGTCTAACAATTAACTATTATAAATTATAGCTGTTAGTCTTCAAAAATAAATAAATCAAAACTTGTTAAGTACCTTATAAGAACTAATGCAACAAACAGAGGACTTTGTTATGTAATAAATATAGAAAGGTTTATTATTAACTCTTAAATTTTTATTTGTTGTCAGAACTAATAGTTGTCCCTTTATCAATGACTAGCCGACCCGTGCCCACTTCGTTGGGCGGTAATACGTAAGCGTGGAATGGTTATTTTTCGCTAAGATGCAGCGGAAGCTCTGAAAAGAAAAAAAATACCCCGATGTTGCAACATTCTTCACTGATGATAGCCTATAACCTTCCCTGATAAATGAGCTATATAACACTGAAAGAATTTTCCAAATCGGACCAGTAGTTCCTGCGATTACCCCTTACAACGTCACAAACTCACAAACTCTACCTCTTTATAATATTAATAGTATAGAAGATGTATAATTAATAATTTAAAAAACTATATCGGTTTCATATTAATTGGTGTTGCTATTTGAGTTTATGATAGTACGTATCAATATATTTTGGTGGGCTGTTTACCAATGTAATATATGTTACTTTTACATAATCAAATTATAAATTTTTATGAACGTAACTACCTTTGTATTAAGTGTAGTCCGATGAAGCTGTAACCGACCCTCCCGATGAGCACACCGACCCTCCCGATGAAATAACGGCAGTGAACGATCAGTACCAGCCTGTATCTCCAAACAGAGCGTGCTCACGCCTACGCCCGCGTAACCACAGATCACGCCGCCGTGGTCTGGGGGTAAATTTCGCTCCCGCACACCAGACTAGGCCCCCCTCAGCAGCAGCTCAAGCCTAGGTCCGTACCCTCGGCGTGGAGCCCTTGAGTACGCTGCTCGCGCGATACAGTGACACAAAATCTTATATCACTGCGACAACATTACACATATCACCTCCACACACGTGCACGCATACACGCTTACACATGCAGGTGGAAGGGTTTTATTTTTTCCCCTTATCAAACTGAAATAGTTTAGAATATTATCCGATACGAAATATATATAAGGTAAAGGCCTCCTTGCAAGGCAAATAGCGTAATCAGTTCGAAAAAAAAAACCTTAGTATTAACTCGCTTTTTACTATATCTGTTTGTGTGGATTTTAAAGTAATTAAAACCTTAACCTTATAATTTTTTTAAATTCCATACAGATTTCGAAACATGTGGCGCATGTAATATACACTGTAAAGATATAAAAAGTAGCTAATAAAAAAACACTCATAAATATGCCCATTATCATATGCGATGCAATAAAGTTGTTGGTCGGACAGTTTATCCATCAATTATCTATTGCAATCGCGCTAAGTTTTTCGTTTAAAATCTGAAAAGAATTTTTATTTATATAGCATAATAGTAATGACACCTTTTAAGAGTCCAATTGCTGGGATACATGAAACAATTATAACAAAACAAAGCATTTCTCTGGATCATGTTACCTTAGTGTTACCAATTTAAATTAATTACTCTACGAAAATAACGAAAAATGTCATTACGGTACGCCGGGGTTTGATTGCTATATACGGAAATTAAATCGATATTCCACCGTTCAAGCTATTCGAATATCACAACTTATAAATCTCTAGATATAAAGAGTTAAATATTAACGATGTTACGATGTTCAGATATCAATAAGAGATTCGCTTATTTGTCGATAAAAATATTTGATAATGCTGCAATGTTAACGCGTTGTGTTGTCGGAATATCACCCATATTACCTACTATCAAGATGGAATTTGTGAAACTTTTTATTCTATATGATCCTGTTTCTTAACTATGTAATTTTTTTTTATTACTCGCTAATAAATTGATCATTTTGAAGTTGTATTTTTATTCAATTACGTAACGAAAATGTTTACGTGCGAATGAGATGAAAGATAACCGTCACAAAGAATGTGTAAAATCCTCGTCAGTGTTTTTGGCCGCTTTGAATATAGACGTAAGTAATATAGTCATGAGCTTAATACAAAACAAAGTTAAAATATTATTACATGAATCTAAAATTGGCCTTTACTTATCGTTAAGTTGTCTCGCTGCTTAGTAGTCCGGTGAAGCTGTGAAGACCCTGCCGGGTCAATAGAGTATACAGTTCGAGAAAAAAAAAATGTCTCGCTGCTTTTATACTTAGTCTGACCATGAATAAATACTGTTACAATTAAAAATAAACAAAATATTACATTTGACTTTGGAATCTTTTATTGTTATATGATTATTCATTGTGGTTTGGCGCCCATACATTGTACAATATTTTGAGAATAGGAAAATCGAAACAACTACTGAAGCGGTACGCAAAGGAATGCAAAATATTTTATTTAGGGAGATGAAGATGATATGGTTCTACCATATCGCATACTTTAAAAATGACTTAGGACTGGCAGCCTATAAGAGACGTACTGGTCATTTCTTAACTGATCATTTAAAAAAGAATAGGGTGGTAAAATCGAAACAACTACTGAAGCGGTACGCAAAGGGAGGTCACAGATAAATTTTGTTTACGGATGAGATTTTTTTTACAAATGAGCAACATTTTAACAAACAAAATGTCCGTATTTATGCTCAAAACTCTAAGGAAGCTTCCCAATTAGTTAACACAGTGCAAAGTAGGCACTATCCGATTTCAGTGATGGTTTGGTGGGGTACAGCTATGAAGGAGTGACTGAGCCATAATTTTGTGAGAAAGGTATCAAAACATCGGCACAAGTGTATCAAGATACATTCTTGAGAAGATAGTGAATAAAGATAGCCTCTTAACAACACCATGTACAATAACCAAGAATGGTTCTTCCAGCAAGACTTAGCGCCGGGTCATAAAGCTCGGTCTACACAGTCTTGGTTTAGAAACGAATGTTTCGGACTTCATCAGAGCTGAAGCCTGCCAGTCATCTAATCCCGTTCTTAATCTGCTGGATTATGATTTATAGTCAGTTTTAGAGAGTACAGCTTGCTTTAAACGCCATGATAATTTGGACTCCCTAAAACAATCCCTACGATTGGCGGTGAAGAATATTCCCATGGAAAAAGTGCGTGCTTCTATTGATAACTGGCCTCAACGTTTAAAAGACTGTATTGCAGACAATGAGGACCACTTCGAATAAGCTTTTTATATTTTAAATTGTTTTGTATTTATGTATTAAACCAACACACTGGAAAAGTGATAAATGTTATTTGCAATAGATTTTTTTTTCTTTGTTTCAGTATTTATGACAAGACTAATTATAATACGTATTTATAACTGACTTTTTGTTCTTGGCAACTATATTCAGGGCGGTCAAAAAGTTTGGCGAGGACAATACTTTGAAAGTCATATATTAGAGTTTCTCACCACGTTCCAATGGACAACTGAACCTATTCAGTTATTACTATTAATGTATTTTTGTTGTTTTATTTACTACTAGCTTCTGCCCGCGGCTTCGTCCGCGTGGAATAGTTACTTTGGGCTAACGCTAACATGCAGCGGTTGCTGTCAGAAGGAAAAAAAAACCGATTTTGAAACATTCTTCATTGATATATAGCCTTTCTCGATAACTGATTTATCCAACACTGAAATAATTTTCAAATCGGACCAGTAGTTCCTGAGATCAGCACGTTTAACCAAACAAATAAGCTTTATAATATTAGCATAGATTACTACTCTTCTCTCGTACTTACGTACTTGCCTCGAGCCGTCATTCAAACTACAATAACTTTTGGTAGAGTGAATCGATTTTAATGAAACAAAGACTAACGAATTCTCGTGTGTATGTGTATTGAGGTTTTATTGTAAACCCTGTACCTTAGCAGTAATGCGTGTTCATACAAACAGACATATATTTTCAAAAATGATTGAAATATATTTTATTATTGATTCCTAGACACACCTGTAACGATTTTTTCACGAAAATCTAAAAAGTACAGACACGTTAGATTTACATTCTTATTATATGTACCTATAGATTAATCAATCAAAGGGGCTTATAAAAAATTCGCTATGCTATACGAGGTGTGTTAAGAAAATAACGGAAATTTTAAAATTTTTCGTGTTTGTTTGTCAAATCTTTTTTTTTTTTAATATGTTGTTTTACATGTCCCTGAAGTTCGATAAAATTTTCAGCTGTATTCATTGCTTACTTTATCTGTAGCAGCCGCTAAAGTTAGACGTGTACTTTGCGTAGAACGTGGCGTAGGAGTGGCGTAGAACTTGGCGATTTTCGATTGTTAAAAGAATTTTGAAATTCGATATTTTGCGTAAAAATTGAAGTAAACTGTAAGAAAGTGTGTGAAATATTAACAAAGGCCTATGGTGAGTCTGTTATGAGTAAAGCAAGAGTTTACGAGTGGCATAAGAGTTTTGAAGGTGGCCGTGAAGATGTTGAAGATGAGGAGCGTCCCGGATTCCCCAGCACATCAACAACCGATGAAAACATGGAAAAAGTAAAAGCAATGGTTATGAATGATCACCGAATCACAATCAGAGAAGTCGCTGATGATGTTGGCATATCGATCGATGGCTCATGCCATGAAAATTTTTCGAACGTTTTGGGTATGAAACGCGTGGCAGCAAAAGTTGTTGCTTCACTTCGTTGCCTGTTCGTGTATTATTGGTCAAAACAATGCTGTAACGGTGCCCCAGCCTCTATATTCGCCAGACATGGCTCCGTGTGACTTTTTCTTATTTCCAAAAATAAAGAGAACCTTAAAGGGCCGTCGTTTTACAAGCATAGGTGACATTAAAAGCACATCGCTGAAACAGCTAAAGGCTATCCGAAAAATCGAGTCTAAGAAGTGTTTCGACGATTGGAAGAAGAGCTGGCATAAATGCATAATATCAAATGGGGACTTAACTATTTTAAGGCGACAACATTAATATAGACGAATGAATATGTTTTTTTTTTTAAACGAAAATTCCCGTTATATTTTTAACACACCTCGTATGCCTATCTCGTAATGAAAAACCACTGTAATATTATTTATTTCTTATGTATTATTAAAAAAATAATGGTTCATTTGTGATACTATTATTGCTAATGTAGCTAGTATTAATTTATCAAAATGGAATTACAGTGGTCGTATACCACTTTTTTAAAATCTAAGAATATTTAGATTACTGATAACATGGTTCTGGTTTTGTATACCATATATTAATCCAGCTGTATTTTGTAATTTCATAAATCATTAATAGTGATATATTGTATTGCCACTTATGACACGGTATTACTTACTTTAGTTGGCACCAATTATCATGTGTAATTCAATAACTTTCAAACTATTAATAGGTATTTCCTGGATTGTGTGATTTTGTGTTATGGATGCCCAATAAATATTATTATGGAATATGTATTGGGCAAAATAAATTAAAATCGCCCTGTATAAAATAACATTTCGATGCATATCTTAAAAAATAAAACATGTTTAATATTTAATGTAACGATGGAAAATACTTGTTTGAGACTTACGAAGAACTTACGAAGCTTTTTGACTTTGATGAACTTTATGTTTTAAAAAGCTATAAAATAGATAGTGTAGTACATTTGATTAAATTTGTTGCACACTTATGACGATACAACAGTAATTGCAGTTATCTGCAATCTTCTTGACCGCTCTAAATATAGATGAACAGAATGTAAATTAAAGTATAAATAAGTATTATATTATATGTCGAGACAATTTAAAGGCAAATAATGGCCAATTTTCGATTCCTATTATAATATTTATAACTTTGTTTTGTATTCATGACTATATTACGCGTCAGATCATCGGGGCGTCTAACTAGTATAGAATAAATTAAAAATTAAACTTTATTACGACGTCTATTAATATCTAGTGGAGGTAATTTTACTTGCATGTGCTGTATTCTGATCAAAAAGAAAATCTTGAAATCCAGTTACAATTAATCACTTTTGTCAGTGCCAAAATAGCATATAAATGCGGCATATGAACACCCAAATTAAAGCTTTTGTTGTAGTGTAGAAGTAGGTTTGACAGCGGTGATTGTTAATGTAAATTTTTCATACCACGTTAGCTATTAGATCCGCCATAATGGCATGTTTAGACGTACCGGGTTCACGAATCATCTGGTGTATATCCAATAAAAAAGCAAGGTGTCAGTGTGTTTTTATCTACATGAAAATTGGTTATCATGCTACACTCATCACAGTGATGCTTTTGGTATGTATAGTATGTATCAGGCAGCGTAAATTCCTTGTTTTCCAACGTCCAGCGTAAAGAACCTTGTTTTCCAACATGAAAGCGGCATCTGGCGATAGATTACAAACCTCTCGGCAGTACCATCAGGTATAACGCAATCACTTTATCTTGTTACAATAAAAACCAACATGAATTTCTTATAGGATCTATAAAATTAATATTTAAACAGACTCAAGTACACACACCCATTAGATATAGAATGCAACCGCTTCGAAGCACTGCCTACTAATTAGCTATCGAACAAAATTGTTATTTAGTGGGTCCGGGCAGGTCCGGACGCGGCCGGGGAATACACGTTAAATAACCGGGAGCGCATCACTGTCCGATACGTGTAATCGTTACTTATAAATCCAGTTTCTTATTGGTCTACTAACTCACAACGGCTGGTTTTGCCCGCCATTTATATATTTTTTGCAATTTCTCATACGGACGTTTAATTCCAAATTAAATACTGCTTTTATAACAGTAACTAAACAATCACAACATATAAACAACATACTATTGGATATATGATCTTTTTTTTTCTTTTAAACAATTTCTAAGTAAGAATCTGCTCTTATTAGAACTAAATCCTATATTTTTTTAAGGATGCTCACGAATTAGTTTGAAGGAGGTTCAATATAGTTTCAAATTAGCAATCTACTTGTCTTCAAAATAAATAAACATTAGCTTGTATTACTATTGATTAAAATCAAATTAAATTAAAATCACGAATTTTTATGATTATTAGTAAAACTGGCCTTGAATATAATCTTGAGAGAAAAATATATTACATTGCTGATCTAAAAAAAATTGATCGGCTAACAGAGGAGAAAAAGAGAAGGAATATCTCCTCCATTCTTGTGATAATCGAATGATACTAAAATTAAAGCCTCTTATCATAGGATCACTTTTCAGTGATGTCACATAGCATTTTAGTAACTCCATTCGAATGTTTTGCTAAGCATAACTATATTTAACTTAATCGAGCCTATAATATATATTTGAAAGTTCAAAATCAATGACAGACAAACGTACATCGTTATAAATATTATAGAGTAAACATACAGATGCGTCATTTTATAAAATACATTGATAAAATCAGCCGGTGGACCGCCGCGGGCTACCGGGCGTCCGAGTAAGCGACGATTACCTTCCAATCTTCTTATTTCCCAGCGACCGCCGATGCGAGATTATCGATAAAATAATTAAATGGTTACTCGCAAAATCGATTCCCGAGTGTTGTTATCGAAACTCGATGGTTTTTGTTTCTTATTTTTATCGAACAAAAATAGTCGACACCGCTCTCCCGTAATCTTGGAATCTCGTATCAATTTATTTCGTTTTGAATTCTCGCCGCCTCAATATATTTTAATTAATAAATTTTACGTAAATAACAAATATTTAAGTCGACGTGATATTACATTACGTTATGTCACGACTAACAACTTAAAACATAAAAATAAACTTAGGAGGTTATTTCAGAACACTTTTCTACGTGTTATACATAAAATACTGACATATTGTTCTTTTTATGGTCATTAAATATCATGACCATCATCAGAGCTGCAACTGTTTGCTATTAGAGATGTCACTGCTCAGCCAGACTAAGTTAGAAGGTAATAATCTCGTGTTCCAATTACAGTTACCAATAAAACCGGCCTTTTTGGAACAACAGTGCAAATTTGAACCCTTTACAAAAGTACATCACTATTAAATATTTATGTCTGATGCAGTTTGTTATTACATATTTTTATCACATAAATATATACTATTAAGAGATGTTTTCTTTATATAGAAGGGACATGACTTAATTATAGTGAGTTCACACTCTACGTCGATAAGGGTAAGTTCGAATCCTTAACATAATGGTAGTAGGGCTTTCTATAATTCCGTTTGGTTTGCTACCACACTTGACTTGAAAGTCTGGGAAGTTACGGTAACTGTATTTGAAAGTCAGTCTGCCTAGGATTCGTGTGTTTTGCTATCTTAGGCCATAGATGAGGTTGTGATTAAATGCTAAAATCTATAAATAAAAAATGTCGAGGCATTTTGCCGACTCAAAACAACTCAAAAAAATGAAATAACTTTGTTCTCTTCTCAATTTTAGAATTAATTATGGTGTGAATTGCAATATTTATATTCCATAATTTGTACCTATATTGAAATTATTAACACATCACAGTTTTCACATCTATTGGCACTCGGAGCAATAATTGTGTATTTTTATACAGTTTACTAATTAATGAGACGTATGCTGGGCTGTACAATCTCAATACAAATTATTAATATTAGATGTACGCCGGCCGCTATACTACACGTCGCTAGTCTGATGCAAGCCACGCAAGTGTAATACAGTTGTTCACACTGGCTAGCAGCATGTTGCTGACGCGAAATCATAAGTTTATGTCCCGCCAAACATACTGCTCAATGCGTCTAAATAAGTATTCACTTTAAAAAAAGTTAGAATTTGTATTTATTAGGAATATTACTAAAGTCTAACTGCGTTGGGGCTCGCCTCGTCAAATCTCACAGACGACGTCTTAATCTTAGATACCGATAGCTGTAGTATAGTGATTTATAATACCCGTAAACTTATTAATACCTTTGTCGGCGTCCACTTATCGGACTTAGGAGCTTCCGCTCATTTGTTACATTGAGTCACATTTTTGGACTGTTTTTTAAATCAAGATTGTATATTTTTTTTAAATATATTATGAAGTGACAAACAGACGTTGACTTCACCTGATATTAAGTAATCGCTGCAACCTATAGTTATTTATAACTTAAAACGTGCCGCAAACGTAACGGATGTAAGCGATAGTATTTGGATCGTCTTGTGTGTCGGCATATAAGATTTCATTTAGTGTTTAGATGCATTTTATTTACAATAAAAATCCTTAATACTATTATATAATTCGTGTAATTTTCAAACTGGGAGTAAATAAATCACCACTAGGTGGCGCTAAACTATATATTATAGATCATTTACATATAAAAAAACACAGTTTTGAATAAAAGTAGCGCTCAAAACCGTCCAGCAAAAACTCTCCAATATACATTACGTGTTATAGTTATGCGATAAACTAATGATTTTGCAAATTCAACCTTACCTGAATTAATTACAGTTATTTTTACAAGGATGCAAGCGACGTCAGACTATTTAAAATGAGCGCATAATCCAAAATTATGCACTCATTTTTGTGTGCCGGCTGTGAGACCTTAAGTGTGCATACTGGGTTTTTGTATATCAATGTTATAGTTATTAACCTGTATATTATAATTGAACTCGGACGAAGTGGCAGACGATTTCTAGTAGAATTATAATAAAGACTACATAAAAGGAAAGTAAAAAATTGTGAAGGAAAATCTAATGAGATTTCCGACCGAATGCTTATTCGAATATAGTCGATTAAATTTGTTATTTATAAATTTTTTGTTTGTTTGTTAATGGTGGTAGAGCCACGCTAAAACTATTACTGGTTTCAGCATGAATGGGCCGGCTCGCCCGGGGTAGTACCACCCTCTCACAGAACACCGACGTGAAGTAACAGTGCTTGCATTGTTGCGTTTCGTTCGGTCAGTGAGAGCGCCGGAGGACCACCTCCCCTCCCCTTTCCTCTATCCTCTCCCTCTCCTTCCCCCAAAAGGGTGGCAACGCACTTGCGACTCCTCTGGTGTTGTTAGTGTTCATGGACGGTGGTGATCACTTAACATCAGGTGACCCACCTGTTCGATTGCCACCTATGTCATAAAATAAAATATAAATATATAATGAACAAAAACGGTATCTGTAGCTCGTTGTGGTCTTAGCAATAGCTAAGGTCTATCGAACATATAGTTGTTATAACTCAGGTTCAGGGTCCTAATACGTTTTTTAGCATAAGCGCCACTTGTTTCTCACGAAAATAACTTTTATGTAAATTTCATATAGTTTTTGTTTATTTTTTCATTCACATTTTATGACAACATAAATTCTCGGTAAACACCTCATGATCATTTTACAACATCGTTTGTTTTCTTAAACGCGTAATAATTTACATGTTAATACTGCGAATGACATAAAAATCAGAGTAAACGCTCGCGACTGTGAACTCTGTGATAAGAGGAGCGGAAACGATTTTTGCAAAAGCACCTTTATCTTCCTTTTTACGGTAGCGGTAGTAGCAAACTAGTTTGTAGTTCTTACATTAAATGGTCAGTACGACTTATATTAATTTATGAGAAACTTCTAAGAGACCGTAGTTCTAATTGGAATTAGCGAATTATCAGTTACTACTTAGCAAGACTTTATTGGATGCTTATTGAACCGGTTGGAGTGCTTAGTGATTTCTTTCTAGCTTTATCTGACGATGTACGGCCGCATGTTTACATATTATAAATAACATATTATAGAACGAATAGTATCTAAATTCTCCTTTTATTGTTCAAACTAACTGTATCCCGTTATAGCACTTGCCTTTAATTTTCGTGAAACTTACTGGTCTTTAAAGATTAACGAAAGAAAGATAAAAACATAATCTTAAAGTCTATGACTCAGTGGATAGATATCTACTACCCGTTACTTTGATATAACAGATTGGTCCTGATTTTGGAGTATTTCAATATCAATAGGAACTGAAAACATTGTCTTTAAAACGCGACTATCATCACCGTGAGCGCAGCCTCACTGTCACAGTATTATCAACGGATATTTCAATTGAGTCGTGACCGATGTCTGTTGCCGCGCCGAACAAAAAGGTGGGTAGTCGAAAAAAGCCTGATTTAGAAAAGTGAGCGTGTGAGATGTAAGTGATGAATTGACATGTACCCGGGGCCATTAGGGGCCGAGATAAGGAGGCATTTAACTCAATCCGATGCGTATGCGGCGGTCGTACGCATACAGCGTGTTTAATTATAACAACAAATTCCTTGGTAATGAATTTAAAGTAAGTATTTTAGTAATAAATAAAAAAATCTCTTATACAAACTTTTGATATCGGGGTCCTGTATATAATATTATTAATGTCAATAAACCATGTTTCCTAGATTTTTGTAAAATATTATTATCAAATTACTTCAACTCTTAACACTGAAATAATTATCAACATATTGAAAATACGATAATCAAATAATTTAATCATAGATTAAAATTGTGTTTCATGTATAGATACGTGGGTTTAAATAACGTGAACTAAGTTTAACATATTTTTTCAGTTTTTAAAATATAGTGTTGAAACTTTATTAGTACTAAGAATATATTCTTCTGTTATATAAAACTGGTTAATATTCACTTTTATTGTCTTATTGAACTCATTTTTGAGGATTTGTAATAGTTTGTTTTATAATAATCAACATCACCAAATTGCGATTCCAAACTCCAGGAAATCCAAGGTTCTATGGTTTCCTACATACAGTACTACAACAACCTTTCTTAGGTCTAGCTTTCCTCGCGATGTTTTCTTTTATCGTCAGCAGATAATAATACAGATGTATGTTTATTTTGTAAAAGTACGCGAATTCCGAAAAATTCTTCCGTACTTGCTGGGGTTCGAACTTGCGGACATCGAGTTGATATTCCACCGGTCAAACTACTGGACTATCACAATCTATAATCATGGTGGCACTTAATGGTAGTTTGACGATGTCGACGTTGCCTATAACTGTATAACAGATGCAGTAATTGTACAATTAATTAATTAATATTGCTTTTATTATTGTATTTCAAATCAGCCTGTATTATTAGGACGGTACAAGATAGGCGGTGTATGCAGGCGGGAGCTCTGCGTCCAGTAGCTTCGTTAATGAGTACCTATCGGCTTCCGTCAATAAAATACCTTCGATCGAGTCGTTCGGCTGCCGTCGCCGCTCGGACTCGTCCGCGATACTCTGTCTTTGTACAATGTTATGATGAACAGTAAGTTAACTTGTTGATCACTAAAATATAAAATAGCAAATAATGTTATCAATTATTATCGTTGTAGATATATTTACGAGTAAAACGAGTAGTTGAAGAAATAATATGTCAAATTGTTTGAGTATGGCTTAGGTACGGAATTTTGCACATTAAACTCTTCATCAAAATTTCAATCTCTCGGCAGTAAAAATATACAACGTAAGTAAAGAGACTCATTATATTGTGGTGGCCTGAGAATCTTTGCGTATAAACGACATTACTGGTTACATTAGATAAAAAAAACTTTTTTTAAAGCAATACAAAGTAACGGTTCTAAGCTCGAAGGTAAGAATAGTACATTCCAAGAATGACGGTGATAAGCAACGGAGCGACAATCCACCACAACACGCAGCTGTGGTAATGGTTTAGAAGCCTCTCATCGGCTGGATATCAGTGTATATGAACCCGAAAAATGAAAAAAGACGTTACTGTGAAGGGTGAGTACGTGCACGGTGATTACAACCAAGACGGGTACAAACCCCAATTACCCGATAGTAAAATGAATTGAACCCATTAGTGGACATATAATACCTTTCAGATAAAGAAGGAAATAACTTGTAATTATAATTCTATTATATGTAATAACTGTACTAAATATAATCGTCAGAGAAAAGTTATTATATCTATAACCCCTTATAATTTTAATAAAAATACACTGTGTTTATACAACGTATTATTAAAATATACACTATGCTATATAGTTAACTCTAATTTCAGAACATATCAGACAGTAAAAATAAATGAATATATTGTGGAAAATCAAATCAAAAAATTTAGACAAATTATTACAATACTAGCTAGCTCTTGCTCGCTTTAATGTACTTTTGACCTATGTGTCAGGAGCAGTACATATTTTCTGGATGAAAGGTACCCTATGTGCTTTCCTGAAGCCCTGACAAAGTGTATGAAAATATTATGATGGTCGGTCATGTAGTTGAGGCGTGAAAGTGTAACAAACGAACAAACTTACTTGCGAATTTACATAGTAACAAGGATTTCTTGTGAAAATGTAAAGATTACTAATAATTTCGCGCGTTTCGCTGCTATACTGTAACTTTATAACATCGCGACCGAACAACACCGTAGCGTGAAATTTTCATTGCCCTCCCAATTACCACGGAAGGGAAGCGATATATTGTGTAGATAGTAATCTAATTAGAACTAACCACGGTTACGGTCCGATTTCTTTCTCGCCCAAATGTGAAACAACAGCTAATGATATTTATTTGAAGTTCTTGCATAACCGACTCGACTGTATAGCGAGACAAAGTGGTTTCTCATGTCACAGAATCTTAAATTTTATAGGTTATTTTTACCTTACATTTTCCTTAAGTCACTGATCAGTACGCATAACATTTCTAATTCAAGTTAGGCTATTTTATTTATATATTGTATAATCTAAAACAAGTCTGATATGTATAATCATTTCTCACGTTAATAAAATTTATAAATCCTAATAAATGTTACTTATAAAAATTAAGAAGAAAATGTTGATGTTGATGAAAATGACAACGTGCGTTGAATAACTATCCCATTTGATAAGCAAATTGGTGATATTTTCAATTAAAGTCGTCGTAAGACCATCTATATAAGTCTATAAAATATCATCTTCTATAGTTATGTACTATAAGTGTTTATCATTGAATTACGTTTGAGCGGCTGAACGAATTCTAATGATTTATATAATTTAAAACGATATAACACAATTGTTAACAATAATTTACTGATTAAGTTGCATAAAGTTTAAGTAACGTTCAGCAAAACAGATAAATTATATTTATTATATAGTTATTTGTTTCAAAACTTAGTAAGACCAGTTACATTTTTTTAGGTAATAACAAAGGTAACGACGCCCCTCTCTACATAGTCCGGTGAAGCTGTGAAGACCCTGCCAGGTCAATAGCGTAGTCAGTTCGAGAAAAAAAAAGCCCCTCTCTATGCTTCCGCCAAAAACGAATGTAACCATATCTGTGTCAATAACTATGTATGTTTATAAAAATATCTTATGTGTTATGCTATGTATGATGAAAAGATAAACCTGATCGAATTTCTTGCCGGTTCTTCTCGATAACCGGGTTGTTTTTCGACCCGGTTGTAGTTGTGACATACGTAAGCACCTTCTCAGGGCCTAACTTTCAAATCTCAATCTTCAGGTGAGGATATAACGTAAGATAGCAATCATTTTGTTAAAATATAGTAAAAGCTAGCAATGATTTCACTATCAGGCTTTAAGCATTTCCAACGATTGTGCAAGAATAATGTTATTATAATATTCAGTTCTATTTTAAATATTTACTTATTGCATAATACCTACCACATTTCTTAACGTATCAAGTCAAACATGCACAATCATCCACATGATTTTTTGTATTCTATTGCTTAAAATCTATAACGAATATAAAACCTATAGTTTTATCAAGACTATGCAATAATCGGTTGCTAGATTTGAGAAGTGAGTTGGATCGTTTGCCATGCTGTTAGATGCTGTCAGCCACAGCCTTCGACAGGAACTGCGATAATAAAAAAACCAATATATTCGCGTCAGAAATATAAACAATAAAATAAATCCAAATGGCGTTATAAGTATTTTGAATAATTCTTGCTTAAAACATATTATAAGTATCGTCGTATCAAGAACGCAAAGAGCTGCAAGTGGTGAGCCACTAATGAACGGGCTAATTAGAGAGAGGCGCATAAGTATCGGATCGTGCCTTTATCGACCGATAGCGTCCTATAACACCAAGTCTACATTGAACCTGATCGTTTTCATACTAAGAAAGTATAAGAGAAGTCGCATCTGTCACATTATTTTATGAGAAATTTCTTAATAAAAATTATACTTTTGCATCTTATCTTAACCTCATTATCTTACCTCTTATCATCATGCATATATCATCACTAGAGACATATAACGGGGTACTATAGAACTTTGTTTTTTGTGCTCATTTATACATGTTCATGGTCATTATAAAGGCTTATACATAGTATATTGGTTATACAGACTAATTGGAATCTACTGTAAACATAGTAAAATACATTATAATGACTCCGGCTTTTGGTGATAATTTAGCTTGTGATTTAAATCGATATGGCGATGATACTAATAGTTACGATGATCCTTATCTTTTAGCAAGCACTGCTGTCATTACAATGTATTCATTATTAGGTATTAAAGCACTATCTTAGTAAACTAAGATATTAGATCTATGGTCAAACTTTAAGCGAATACGTGTGGTACGACTAATTAAGAAGTATGATAAAACAAAGTCTTGCATTATATTTTATGCAAAGAACATTAGTGAGCAAGTATCCGGACCAATAATAATTGTAATAAATCTTATTGGAATCAATCCTGCTGCTTATACATTTCCAATTCGATGATTATTTTTTTGGATAAGAAAACATTATACCTTATTATACCTTATGAAATAGTTTTAGTTTGAGAAATTGTTATAGTTACCAACAGTAATTGATAAACTGATATTGATGTCTTTATGAGTTGTTTATCAATTCCTCCTAGTATGTCAGTGTGTCTTTTTTATATTATAGGGGGCAAATGATCAGGCGGGTCACCTGATGGTAAGTGATCACCGTCGTCCAAAGACACTAGCAACACCAGGGGACTCGCAAGTGAATTGTTGGCTTTTCAAAGAAGAATACGCTCGTTTTTTGAAGGTTTGTAACTCGCAATGGTTTGGAAACACCGCCACTGGGAGTCGATTCCACAGGGTCGAAGTACGAGGCAGAAATGACCTTGAGAACCTCACCGTGAAAGATCTCCACCCATCCAGGTGATGTGGATGGAATTTCAATTTCAGGCAGATTGAACGATAGTGGAATGTAGCGGCAGGTATCATTTCAAACAACTCCTCCAAACACTCACCGAGTTAGATGCGATAAAGGACGCAAAAAGACGCGATGTACCGACGCAGTGCCAATGAGTCGAGCCGATCGGATATTACCTCATCGCCAATGGTTTGAGCCGCTCTACGCTAAATGCGGTCAAACGGAAGCAGCTGATATTGGGGCACTCCAGCCTTTCCAGTACTTTCCAAAGAGAAAGCACTGTCTGACAAAATTGGACAAACAAATACTGTCTTAGGATCTGATAAAGAAATTCTGATCTTATTTACGAGTATTGTGATCTATATGCATGTTTTGATTTTTTTTTTCTCGAACTGACTACGCTATTGACCCGGCAGGGTCTTCACAGCTTCACCGGACTACGATGCATGTTTTGAGCTCAATAACACTGCAGCTTTAAGTCATGAGGCTCTCTACATATCTAGCTTTAAACTCTAGGATAAGTAAGGTATTATCTACTATTCAGACTAACTAACAACCCAAAGACACATAATAGATAATTACAGAAAAGTCTCTTCCTCCGACTCTGATCTATATTATATACATACATCTACGCCACTAGTGCAGCTACAACATTTTATAAGAATTTTGAATTAAGAATTTCTGTACAAATACTTTATTATTCATTATTTAAACGTATTCCAATAATTACATATATCGACAAAGGCGATACACTGGCAATAGGTTTTTGACTTACTTGATCCGAGAACATTGTACGTACATTCCTCTTAACGTTTACCTGCGCACTTTATCTCTCGTTGTATGGAACCGGCCTTTTGTACTTATGTATTTTATGGCGAAAATCTGTCACTAAGTATCTTTCGGAGCTTTATACAGCTCCAACTATAGTAATCAGATATAAATATATAATATGTAATTATTATAATTTTATAATAATTAATTTTATAATATATTTTATAATTTATGAAATGAGCAAATCCAAAACTGTCACTTCAAAGATTAGAATATGTCTTAGCGCTAAGTTGAAATTTTAAATTTGTTATGACTTAAATGTAAAAATAATAGTTAAAAAAAACACGCTTACATAAAAAATCCAACTAAAAAACAGAAAATAAAATTTAATAAATATGGATTAAGAATAGTGTAAATTAGAAATAAATGTATATTTTTGTAAAAAGTGACAAAAAAATGATAAAAATACTGATATGTGGAGGTGTTGATATTAAAAGTTTGGATTTTTTATGAAAGCGTGTTTTTTAGCTTTTATTTTTTATTTATTTTTCATTTTTTAGTTAAATTTTTTTAACTTTATTTTTCGGATTATTGCATTGTCATCGATCTTTGACAGGTGCGCAAAGTTTAAATTAAATCTGATCGTTCAAAGTAGGACAAAATCGGGCTCAAAGGGGTCGGTTACAAACATACATACATACAGGTGAAGCTAATAAAAGCGTGTTAAAAATACTAATTTCGTATAAAATCACCATAAACGGATTTCAACCCTGTCGGGTAGAAAAACTGGTAGTATGTCCGCTTGTCGAAATATGTAGTAGTGCTTCATTTTTTTTTTCTAATGGCTTCTTTTAAATTACTAATCCATAGGAAGCATTTATTAAAACATTATTATCGATTTAAAAAAGCGGTGTTTGAACTTATAGTCCGGTAGATAGATAACGTGCTTTGGAACCTTCTTGTAGAACCTATCACTATTACCTAACATACTTTTATTAGCCTTACTGAACCTAAAGCATGGGATGATTAATTTGTTTTTGTTTCTGATATTAAAAGTATGCCAGTTAAGTACATATTACAAAAACATATTAAATTACGAAGAATGCATTGGGAGGGCAACATTAAATATGTAATATTGCTCTGAAATTCTTTAGAGATTCGTTTGATCTCATATTGTAAATTGTTCGAACTGCCTGTTTTGTTGTCATTCATTCGTCGTCATACGTAGTCTGATGTCATCTACTATTGGGCATTTACCTTTATCAATTTGAGGCACTATTCTCAATTATGCACGAGTTGCACCTGTAACATATGACAGAATAAATAAAACAAAATATATAAAATAGTATCACGTATCTACATACATTTATTAACCACATTTGAAAACAAAAGAGCTCAGAGCTCATTATGATTCCATAAAGCACTAATTTATTTATGGGTATGAAATTTACAAAATGATTCTGAAGGAATTCTGGATTTAAGTAAAAGCCATGTTTAAATTTCAACCAATGAACTATAAACGAGTAACAATAAATAAAATATCATCAATTATATATATTAAAAAAGACACTTAATTAATATCACAAGAGTCCTTTAATAATGGTCATTTCGGATCGTATATCCAAAACAACATAATCAGGGGTCCTCTAACACGGACCGCGCGAGATAGCGGTCTCTTTGGCCACTATAAGTGTATTCATACGTTTTCGATATACTTTTTTTTACGTCGGCACTCCGGCGGATCCTCTTTACAAGCGACACGGAATAAATTAAGCTACCGGACTTTGATATGCTTATACAGTACTTAGAGTGATCCGAGGTCCTTTTATTTCAAACGTCCCCTGTCCTCGTTTGTCGATAAATATCTCATCGCGTTTTGCTTTGTGCCGGTTGGTACGTCTAAAGGTGTTTGTGACTTCTTTGATTATGGATATATCTGAATGTTTTTTGTAACAAATAATAGAGCTTCACCTTAAAGAATGTTAGGATAGAACAATTGTGCTCAGCTCGATACGTCGTCGCTGCCGTGTCCTATGCTCAGTAGGTAGAGTATCTGTACCTGATGGGATTGCCACCATCATGTATATAGTAATAAACTAGTTAGAGTACTGGTGATGGATTATATATATCTCGATTGTTGACTTGGTTTTTGAATTATACTATACTTACCGTCAGGTATAGTGCAGTCACTTTGCCGTGATACATAATTATTCCGAAATAAAAAAGTAGTCGAATTGTGTTAAAAAATGTAATTATAGCAATTATTTTCAAATATCTTTCTTCTAGGAATTTTATCCTTTAAGATTTTATTTAAAACAACTAGCAACTGAATTGTATACTAAAAGTATAACACCATTCTCAGTTTTTAATAACAAAGGATGGAAAGCGTATAGATCCCAAGCATTAAGAGCAAGACGCCCCATAAGATTATTCCTCTCTGATTTGTTCCGGACAAATTCTATTAATGCCAATAAGAGAGAGTTAGAACTTCATTTTTCCAAATCCGAAATAAAGATAAGCCGGTAAGGTTTTACGACACCTATACATCAAGTAAATTATAATATACGTGAGAACTAATTATAAATATTACAAACAGCCCTCGAGCTTATCATTATAACAGTTAAATTCCAACTGGATTATTGTGAGGATAGATTTACATTAATATAATATTATCGCACTGTATTACCTTACGGGTAAGTAGAGATTATTGTTACCTACATGATAACTTTTTTACTATTATACAGTACAAGGAAATAATGCTTTAAACTTGAATGGGATACCATCTCAGGTGAATTTTATTTTATTCTAATATTCATAAAACCAAGACGGTAATATTCTTCGTTCAGTACAAAGCTACGTCCGTTACATTGTCCGATTGCACTAGCACTGAGCCATTATTACTTCAAAACGTTCTGCCAACTCATACATTTTGCTAAACGAAATTTCATTATGAACTCAAAGAAGAGAAAGCAAATACATCCTCCAAATCTGTAGTAATATAAAAAGATAAAAAGACTGTTTTTCTTCTGTTTATTTGAAGGTGCTTATATATGGAATTAGCATACAAATAAAATATAGTATATAGTTTTGTGTTTTATACCCTTAACCTTCAACCCTGTTTACTAAAGAAGGTAATTGAAGACCACGCTTCATCTTTTAGGAGCTGAGAAATTACAACACAAAATATAGGTCGGAACGAAACGAAGTTTTTGGCGGGAATCTGTAATGTTGTGGTTTTTATATTTTACCAGCTTCTGCCCGCGACTTCGTCCGCGTGAAATAGTTACTCTGGGCTCACCCTAACAATTCAAGTGGATGGAAAATAATACCACAGAGCATGAATTCTGAGATACCACAAACACTCACTGGAAAGTTCTAACAGCGGGGCCACCATCTTGTTGGAACATTGAAATTATCACAAGATACTTCTTTTGTTACTTGATTGGCGTTACTTTGCGGAAATCCATCATTAAATATTATAGTTTGCACTTCCGTCTGGAATAGGTTGAACACTACTACGTTTAACTGCAACAAAAAGCGAATCAATTAATCAATATATATATATATTAATTACACAATCTGCAACATATTTTAATTAATCTATTGATAATTATTATATTTATATTAATTATATATTGTATAATCAATATATATATACTGATTAATTGATTCGCTTTTTGTTGCAGTTAGACGTAGTAGTGTTCAATATATTCCAGGTGGAAGTGCAAAGTAGTGTATACTATAATATTCTTTTGTTACTATTATTACCTACTCGACAATGACAATAATAATCTAAAAGATTGGTTGCCAAATATAATATAAAAAGCACGCTAAGCGAGCACAATGTAATAGTGCGGTGTGGTGCGGGGAGTCGGGGGCTGAGGGCTGGTTGGCCGCCAGGCAAGAATTGTAAATGCCTATGTCATATCGACTCCTTTGTGTGCTCCCTACTCAACAATTGGGTTCATACGAGATTTGGTTAAGTGTATCTGCGTTAAGAGTATTAATAATAAAAAAAATTGAAAGCGAGTAAAATCGCTGAACAAAACTAGTAACGTACAAAGAATAAAATCGTGAATCTAAAATCAGCGCAAGCGTCGCTGTCGGCCGGTCACGAATTACCCGGATAAAGACATTGGATTTTTACTCGTTTTACGGGTAATTAGTAAGTGAGGTGCACAGGCGCCGGGTCGAGAGATCGCGATGATAGCTGAGAATACCGGCTTCTTGTTATCCCAGAGCATTAATGTTTCTCTTTTTCTTGGAAAAATATTGTAACTTTATAGATAATCAACTTAACATTTGTTTAGTTTATTTAAACTTTATTGTACCCCAATTACATATATATATATATACATTTCAAAAAACATTTCACGTTTTATTAACGGTACAATGGGCGGCCTTATTGCTATTAGCAATTTCTTCCAGGCAACCTTTTTTTTTAATTATTTCTGCAAATACTTTGAACTACTTACTATGTAAAATCATACATGAAACAGAGAAATACCAAGTTATTTACTTCCAGATGACAATTATCAACTTTTCCCTCATCTATATACGGAGAAAGTTTATCTTAGAAATTGATTATATTATTTAAAATACGATTGACATACTCAATTTACGCGTTCTGGTGTCGTAAATCTCTGTCACCTAAAACGATTGAAAGTGGGCTTAGTATTTTTGCATATGTAATTCGTTACTAACTGTACTCATATGAAAGTTCTTGCATTTTAATTTTATCTACGTTTTTTTGAAGTTGTATACATCTATATACACAAAAATATAAGTCAATGTATCTTTTTATGCGACATATATGAGTTTGATAAACGACAAAATAGTTTCGGCATTCAAATGTCATAAATATTTATATCTTCTATGTCTACGAGTATAATAAGAATGTAATTTTTTTTTAGATTTTTGTGAAGAAAATTGTTGCAGGTGTCTACGAATGCTGATGCGACTTCCACACTTCGTTAGGGGGAGTAACACCCACTTCCCCGTGAGAGGTCTACCATCTTGACCTCTCAGGCCGCAGTATGGGTCCCTCAGGAGGGGACAACCTGTTGGAGGAGCAGATGTAGTGTCAATTAGACAGTCCCTGCTAAAAGGTGTAAGAAGGTACCATGGGGTTTTAGTCCGTGCGATTCGGGCGTATCCATTCTCTGCTGCCCGGAGACATGGATATCCGTTAGGGATTTCCTCATGGAGAAAAAAAAGAAAAAAGGTGTCTACGAAAAAATAATAAAATTTCCTTTGAATCATCCGTCTGTCTATTTGAACACGCACCACTGCTAAGTACTGTGTTCACGAAACAACCTCAAATTTTAAAGCATATCATATATATATATATTATATATATATGACTGTTTTTGCATTAAATTCCACACGGACGAAGTCGCGGGTACAGCTAGTATAAAATAAATCTTAAAAGTATTGCTTAAAAGCACCTTTATGATAATTTTCATGTGAGCGAAGCCGCGGTCCAATTTACTTCTGTATAGTTTGTTATATTTGTTTACAGTCTAAGAAAGTTATCGTACTTGAAACATAGTTAAGTGAAACACGGTGTCAAACATTAATTAACATAATTGTATATAATTGCGAGCCTGCATTATTTCTTGATCACTTGTTTATTTACCTCGTGGTATTTTCTATTGCGATATCATAAGGTCACTATAACATTACATTGTGAACGTATAATCATAATTATAAAGTATGTCCGTCTCTTTGATTTGTGGAGGTTGTGTGACTAGTTTCCCCTACCTTCCGCGCTGTTATATCACAATGCAGTTTAAAGGGTTATCAGATTTGTTAATAATTTATCATCGTTTTAGTTAAAACGCTATCGTCCCAAATGGTCCCAAATTCATTAGATAAAAAACAAGATGTGGCGTGAAACGCTTCGGCCCTCGTTTCGAGGTTACGGACTATAAAATTTGTAACAAAAATCAATAAGTGATTTAATTTCTCATTAGAAATCTATTAACACGCACACATTCATAAATTATTTCGCGTAAAGTATTTTCAATTTACATAAGTCTATAAATTTACAGAGAAATTTCGATTCCAAATTAATGGACTAGCCAAGTGTATTGTGAAGGTCAACATGGGTACACCCCTACTATGGATATTACACCATTACTATATTTAAAAATTCTGTTGAAGTTAAATGTTTTTATTATTATTCCCATTAAAATAAGACTCAGAGGCCAGTATATTAATGTGTAGTTTTAACACTATAAGGGAATATGTTAGTAGATTTCCTCATAATATTTGCTTCCACAATCAGCCGAAAGTTTTACCAACTTAAATTAATAAACGTAGACGGATTCCGAAAAATTCATTAGTACTTACCGGGTTTCGAACCTGTGGATATTTAATTAAAATTCCACTGGTCAAATCGTTCAATGATCATGATTTTTTAAACACACAAACACGAATAACACCTCGTGTAAACATATACAGAAATAAAGAAAGAACTTAAACAAGAAAACAACAAGTTATAGGAACTAATCTTAAATCAATTCCTTAAAGCGTAATGCAAAATACGCATGTAAAAGCCTGACAGTAAATATAACATTGGAATTAATTAATACATGTCGATTGAACGTTAACTATCGGTTTAGAGTATCGAAGTCAAATCTACACAGTGATCGTGGTAAGGTCCCAGTACTTATTAAGCGTAACAAGAGAAATGCATTTGGTGCGACCGGTAGCCGCGTGTCACTGATAGCGGGTTCGGTCCCCGTGTACACCCACGGGCGCAGATACCCAGATAAACTGTGACTGTGAGATTGGAAGCGTGTGTCGACATCTTAATGTTATTTTATATTTTCGTCGTTTTCCGTACAACCAATCATTTATAGCTGCGCTGCTTCCATACACATTCTAATTAAAAACTTATTAAAGTTAAGAAACATGACTTTAAGATTCAATTTATGAGGGACCGGCGGAAAAAATGTATAGCTTAAGACGCTACGTGAAAATAAATTCAACGTAAACCTAATAATTAAAAAAAACATTAAACTCTACAAAAGCCTACAAACATCTAAACCTGTATATATTGTAACGGATGTCGGTTTATCTGAATCTGAGGTGACAACCTGATGTTTTTTCACGGAGAACATTTTTATATTATCTGTTTAACTGTGACTTGTGACCAGATGGGGCTAGGCTTTGTTTAATTGTTATTAAGTTTTATATGATTATTTAAAGCGGAAGAAATCATGAGCTCTTGCTTTTTATTCCTTTTTCTAGCTGTAAGACCATCTTTCCATCACAATCTCTTCTGATGTTAACTCTAGGAATGTGGCGACTAGACATTGAAAGGCGTTTGATGGCTCTCATACTTTGATCTAGCAGTGATGTCTTGCTTTATCCAAAATTAACGCTCATTATAAAATATAAATTAATTTTAATCGATGCAATATTTAAATTTAAGCTTAAAAAATATTTATAGAAATATCCCAGGATATCGCTTAACAGGCATCATCGATACAGAAAAGCAATTCCCATTAGGATGCTAGCCATCTTTATATCTTGATCGGATATCACATAAAAGAATATACTTGTAATTTAAAAAAAAACATAGTTTCTCGAATTTCTACTACATTGGTTCCTGATATTTCTTTAAAATTTGTATAGTTTATTCTTTAATTCAAGCTATTATAGCATAGGATGAATGATGGCCATGAAACATATTATTAGCTAAAAGAACAATGCACCTGCCACATATACGTATGATGTTGTACAACAGAATATACCTATATTTTTATTGCGTGAACACGTTGTATCCTAGGCCTCGTCCTCACTTTACATCAGGTGTCACTGAGGTCAAGCGTCGCACAGTTTATTATAACAATATATATATATATATATATATTTCTAATACAATGATATTTTGCGAAACCGCGAAAACCGTATTTAATAATTGACGATATTCAAAGTCAACATAAATAATAGTTTCAATTATATTTATGATGGAACCCTAAAACTATCATTTATCTACGATCATAGCTATATCCTAGGTAAAGGTGCAGTACCAGGGTAGCAAAAGATGCGCGGAGCTTGTCCGTAACTGTCAAAGTGGAAACCATGGAAAAACGCAGTTGTAGTTGCTCAATCTTAATGAGAGAGTGGACAAACTGGATAGCGAATGGTTTAGACATTGGAATTATATGGACGTTATTCCTACAAGTTTTATTTTTTATGAAATAAGGAATAATAATTTAAGATATAGAACTTTTATTTAGTATAATTTTGCAAGTATGGTTATACTGATTTTCGAGTAATAAAAAAATATTGCGACGCTATCTTGTTAGAAAGTTTCCAATGCGCAATTGATTTTAATGATTTATTTTCAAGGTCATTGTTTTACGCCTAAATTATGTCGAATTTATTGATTTTATGAGCCCATCCATACTTGTCCCAACGGCCTTCATAACACGCGCCCTAAAAGGTAATAGTATCATTACTCGACCTCCGTGCGTCTCTGCAGCCCTGGTACCTGCGCACTGATCATCAAGTGTTGTTTTTATGCACCATTCTTATATTTGTGTTGCTATCGACGATTCGCCCTGCCTAGATCATACGTAATGTGTATCTCTCGAACGAATTTGTACCTTGACAACTCACTCTGAAAGTTCAAAACCGCTGGCCGTTGGTGTTCATTCATTTCTTCGTATAGCGACGCATATGGACGTATCGTGCTTTTTAAGATTTATTTGAGGTGCATTCGACGTTTTTGTAACGAAGAAATGGCAGTTTTATAAAATGAAAGGCATTTTTAAATAAAAAAACGTTTAAAGAATGGACGTTTGTCAACATTGGATATATCTTTGTTACTGTGTTTTGCTAATAAAAATATTATTAAAATTATTATTTGTTAGATTAGCGTTGGTTATAAGTCTAATAACCTGTAATGAAATATTTAGGATTTTTTTTATATAAAAAAGTTGATATGTACTTACAAATCTTTGCCTCGTATTATTTGCGTGATCAAACAAACAATATAAGAAAATTCCGTTGGTAAAACTAGTTCTAAGATTAATTAAACACAGTTAACCAGAATAACGTAGTAGCTGTTTCATTCTTTGAACGCCTGGTACTACCTGTGTACTTAACCAGTTAATAAATAAAAACATTGTTCCAATCAAGAATCCAGTTTTATTTAATAGCTTACAATAATTAATGTCAATGTAACATTAAGGAATCTGTTTCATTCCTAACAGGTAATGACAATGACCTAGTAAATTTTAGACATTATAATTTGTGTCAAACGTCTAAATAATATAGCTAAGAAATATGTTAATTAATATGTCGAAAAAAAAACGATTTCTTTATAATTTGCGAATAGAAATCCGTCCAATTAAAAACGGAAGAAGTAGTGTAGATTAAAATATACTTTTTATTAATTATTAGAATATGTTAAGAAATTCTATAAGTTTTATTAAATTATATAATGTATATTCTAAAATAATAAATCAATTATTTGTAGAAAAAATTGTGAAATCTAAATTGAAACTTTGATCTTGAATAATTTTCGAAATAGTCTACCGAACATTAAAAAAATCGTATGGTAACGTTTTTTTCTTACGTGACGATTTGTATCATCTAACTCTTATCCCAAATCGCGTTAAAGAAGTTCATTCGGAAAAATAAAAAAAAAACATTCATAATCTAGACAAATAAAACACATTATCTACATTTAATTTTAGAATTTAACAATTAATTTAATACTAGTGGGCACACAGCGGTCGACATTCGACCATAGTTCATTGAATTTTTAAAGATTGAACTTTATTGGGGTTCTTTTAACAATGGCATCGACTTCAAATATATAATTAGGTAGTTCAAATATCAATATTTTTTATTTAATTCGGTTAATTTAATAATTCAGTTATTTTTCGCTTTTTAGTGCCTTATTCGTTTTTCTCATCGAAGGCGGTTTATTTTTTTGTGTAAAAAAAATATTTCCCCATTTTTAGTGTTCATAAATATATCTGATTTGTAATGGATATAATAAATCGGTTCCAATTTCACGAAAATACGTAGAGACGAAGTGGGTGAAAATCAAATAAACGATATTTCACCCCCTTAGGGGTTTAATATTTTCTTCAAATTTATATGGGATCACTGCTGAATATAACTAATTCAAATAAAAGAATAAAAAATCATTAAAATCGGTTCATAATTTGCGGAGATATCGATTAACATACATAAAAAAAATAGATACAACCGAACGTAGTAACCTCCTCCTTTTTCGAAGTCGGTTAAAAAATACATACAGTCGAGCATAGCAACCTCCTTTGCAACCTTTTTTGAAGTCTGTTATTGACAAATGTCAAAATGTCTTTTTTATTTACATTATATACACAGTATATGTTGTGTAAAATTGAAGCAGTAGTGTGAGTAATGCATAGTTTAATTATTTTATTTTCTTCTAATGCGTTTTATATAAAATAAATAGGTTTCTGCACTTCTCCTCCATATAAACTTTAACTATCCCAAACTTCACGTTCATCCGTTCGCGCATTTCTCTCAAAAAGAGATACAAAGTTTAGGCTTCACGTATTAATATATAGATACAAAATATAAACGGTGTTGATAGATAGATTCGGGTTACCAACATGACAACGGTACAAAAAACAATACAATATAAGCAATTAAAGTACTGAGATAGAGTAATGGGTTATCGTTTAATAAAATCGTGAGACACGGGCCAATTCCACGCTTATTTATTTTACGACTTTTTAATAGGCTCTTTTGGGGAAAACCTATAGGCGTAAAATAATATCTCGCTTATTTATTTCTATGAAGTGGATTTTCCAAACCATTGTGTGTAAACCTTTCTATGCCTGTTGCCTAACTACATAATGGCGTGGTAACTATGGCGTTAAACTCAGTCGCAACCACCATATGATAAATTTGTCACAGTAACTCTCTTTAGATTGGTGTTTTTGGCGGAATCTTGGAATCTCATGTAATAGATATTATATTTTATTCATAACGTGTGTTATTTGACTCTATATTTTGTAATATTGATAGTTTTATACATAATATAGTTGTGCACTAGTGAATTTGATGAGAAATAATAGCGCGGAGCATGGATTTTGACTAGTCAGAAAAACTCCTAGGAAAGTTCTAACAAGACGGCCACTATATTGTTAATTCATTGAAATGATCGCAAGAAATTTGCAATATAGCCTACTCGACAATGGCAGTAATAAACTACTAGAAGATTGGTAGCGAAAATAAAACTCTCTTTAGATTTTTCATTTCGGAATTAGTCAGTGTATGTATATTGTATATACCTGCCGTATGATTTGCAGGCTTGCAGGACAGCAGGTTTAATGGAGGATTGTAGTCATTTGTTACTGTAAGCACTGGTGTTGGCGCTAAAAATAAAACATTAATAAAAATACGACCGTAATTTGAATGTCAAACCCTACAAGAGTTCTGTTCTCTATAAAAATATTTATTTAAATATTAAATTTACAGCTGGTATTATACGGACCCTTCAACTTACTTCCAACCCAGCACATTGCTTTGTTAATTCCCACAAGAACAGACGTTCTGCTTTTAACGAATACTATCGTTCACAGATCGATAAATAAGCAGGAAATTAACGTATCGGCGGAGGCACGCGATGGTTTTACCCGCGATTACCTAAAAATCCATGTTTAATTGTAAATAATATAGTGTGAAACATTCTTTTTTAAACGCCTATCACGGCGTGTACGACCGATTTGAGTAGATTGCTTGCGAGACGGGAGTGTGCGGTTTTATAATTAACATACATTCACGACTGTGTTCAAAATATATTTTAGGTCTTTTTTTATATTACTAACAGAGTGACTGCACTGTTCTTGATAATAGGCACTCATGCAAGAGACGATAACAATCTAGCGTGAAATCAATACATGTAATAAGAATATAAATCTAACGTCTCTGTCCTTTTAGATTTTTGTGAAAAAAATCGTTGCAGGTGTCTAGGAATAACAAATAAAATATATTTCAATCATTTTTAGAAATGTCTGCCTGTCGGTCAGTTTGTTTGGACACGCATCACTGCTAAAGTACTGCGTTCACGATAAAACCTCGCACTTGACTCTGTCAAAAGTTATTATAAGTTTAATAATGGCGCGAGTTCAAAACGAGAGAAGAGTTGTTAAGTAAATGGACTTAATTCATTCAGATGATTTTATTATTCACTGTTTTTTACATAACGTTCCTCGCGAATAAAGTCGTGGGTACAGCTACTGGGAAATATAGCTATTGAACATAGTTGAGATTGTTTATAAACATTGTCACAGCGAACAATATATACTACTGAAGTGTTATTCAATTCATTCACTTGTTCAAAATCACTAATTTAAAATTAGTGAAACTGTCACAAACTAGCAGTCATCCAGGACTTTGTCTGTGTTTGTATTTTTATATCTTCATATAATATATTTTTAACAATATAGGTAACGCACGCGGAGATCTCTCAGATAATATAATTTTTAAAACTTACTCGACACTAATTGTTATTTTATTATATTTGTTATTTTATTATTATTGGCCACTTAAAACACTTTTTAAATTATATATTACAGCTTATATAATATTCTGATGGATAATCTGTATTACTGTAAGTTCCATCATAGTCTCCGTTCGCGTTAATGTAGATTTGACTATCACCCTTAAAATAAATTGTAATTACAAAAAAATAATAACATGCACACGAAAACCCGCGAGCGCAGTTTGTACACTTAATATATTATTTAAAATGTGTTAACAAAATTTTACAATAAAAGAATATTTTCATTGAAGTTATACATTTCTATAAAAAACATGTAAAAATGGCTAATAAATCATTATACGAAGAAAGTAATTTATTGCGTTATACTACTCGATCATTATTTTGATTTGCAGTTAACCATTATAATATTTATCGTGAATATAGAATTTATTAATGGTACAAATTATATGTACGGGGTGGGAACGATAAGCAGTATAATGGACGTTCTCAAAATCGCCTTAAATTATAATACTAGCTTATACATCATTAAAAATATTTTAGAGTTAAAAATCAAATATATTTCATTTGAATATTGCTTTTTTATACGAGATATTCATTCAAAATTCATTAATTAACATTGTATTAATTCTGATAGTCTTTGGGTGAATAGCATTTTATTTTATTTTTTTATTCATTTATTCAAAGGAATATCAACAGCTTTTCGTACATAATTAAAAATACAATAATCAACTTAAAGCTAATTAAGGATATTCACTAATAGATAATGAAATAATTACAAGAAGATATTAAGTGCTGATTAAAATAAAGGACAGTGAAAAGTTACATATTACGTAACCTGATCAAAGAATGTTTTGATGTGTGCCTGTTTTCTGCATATTTAAAGTGTATCGGATTCCGCTTCCGCGTGAAGGTCATAACACTACTTTTGATGGATTTAGATCTAAACCATTCTCATCACAGTATTCTTGTAGTTGGTATAGGTCTTCTTGTATTGCTGTAGCGTCTGCTATTGACGAAATGAACGAATAAATTAACGGGATTTCTTTTGTAAGAAATTAATAATACTATACCAATTTATATTATTATGGTCTTGTTAAAATAAGTAATGAATATATTTCCAAACAAGTTTTCCTAGAGTTATATAGGTTAATAAGACAATGTAGATTTCTCGTCGATCTAGACTCGAATGCCTATCTCATCAATCTCTACTTCAAAGATGTTTATTAGCAGCGTTTTCCAATATTTACCGTTACATTATGTTTAAAAAAGCATTTAAACAAAAAGTTCGTAGTTAATTCAGTTTTTCATAAATTTCTTATAAAACAATTTCAAATTTCAACGTAGTAACAGTACAATGCGCTACAATAATTACCATAAAACTGAATTATATCGCAATTTCGCGGAATATACTACTTAATTTTTTTTACATAAATGACAAAAATCTGAATTAATGCATTTTTTATGAATGAAAGTAAACAAGGTAATTTATTTTTATTAAAATATATACTTATTTCATATTACTTCACTTTATTAACTATCTTCGTAGACTTATGTTTTTAACGCTTTAAATCAGAAAGACAACAACAATCATCTATTTTCGTAGTTTTGATCGCATTGAAGTGGCTGTTGAATTGAACGTATTCTTGTCGCAAAGTTAATTTACTTCAAAAATGCAAATTGTGAGTGATTTTATTTTATTTTATTTTATTACCGTAAAGACTTGGATATTATGCGTAACTAAGTATATTGTGGGATGGTTTTATAGTAATTTTATCATCGGTATAGACTCTATAAAAGTATCATGATATAAAGTCTAAATAATATTTCGAAAAGTCTTCTGTCTGTTTATAAAACTATCATCAAAATTAATTCAGCCGTCTTGGAGTATAACCACTCAACCAAAATATACTTTGTATGTAAACTTTTTGTAATATGCTGAGATATATCTACGTTTATAATTGATTTTTTTATCAACACAGTGTAGGTATATTCTAGCATCTCGCTATCTTCCTCTGAGAAAGACAGTACTAGGTAATATTACTCATATTAAGTCTGAGTTGACTTTTATGAAATAAAATTTTTGTTTTATATTATTACCAAATCACTGCGTCCATAGGCTGTGGTGACTTCTTAACATCAGGTAGCCCGCACGCATGTTTGCTACCATCGTCGTATAAAATAAAAAATTACTCGTAACTGTTTATATCAGATGGTATAAGTTCAGTTATCATGCGAGATAAAACGATGTTTTGTTCGAACTATCCGCAATGCAGTACTGAAATCTGATCGTGGTGCTACCGGGCTTGTTTATTAATTAAATATTTTTTGTGTGAACTGGCGCCGCGGCTTTCGTCGGTGAAAGCGAACGAGTATTACGCGAAATTAAAAAAAAAAAGAAACTGATTAGAAATTCTAATAAGGCACGATGTTGAATTCGGGCGCTGACATCGTCTAAACCAGATTGTGATCTCGGTAAAAGTGTTTTATCAAATAAAAAAATCGTTAAGTTGAAAAAGAAACATAAGACAACTTAAATGATACATGCAAATTAGAATTTTTAATTAGAGAGCTGTGACAGATTCTAAATAATGGATTTGTCATGTTACAGATAAATCGATAAATTAGTGAACAATAATAAATGTAAAAACTTTAAACCGATAATTTATTTTTTCCTTAAATTATTTGGAAATTAGAATTCTTAGCCAAACAAAAATTTTTCATAGGTAGTTTCATAGGTAAAGAACTATTATTTATTTTTAAATAAAAAAAGCCAATGTATCAATGTACAATGTATATTTATGTAATGTATGTTTGTAATTCTTGTCCTTCGTAACGGATTGACCGTTTTTGTTGATGTTTTTGTTCTTATTGTGTTACCAATCGTTTTTAGCTATAGTTACTCCTATTAGCGTGATTTAGATTTATTTTTTATTTCACTATTGCATTTTTTCTATTTCTTGTGAGATCCTCACGAAAAAACGTTGAGATAATTGTTCCGATTGTAACGTAATGTTAGATAGCCTTCCTATATAAGCAGGTTATAATATTTAGAAATATTTTTTTTAATCTGATCAGTAGTTTTAGTTACTAACGCGTTTAAATTAACGAAAAACAACTAATATCGTGAGCTTTGTAATGTTAGTAAAAATATATTTCTAGTACATAGTCGTAATAATCAATACTATCACCAATAATATAAATGCGAATGTGAGTTCGTATGTTACTCCTTCACTCTTTAACTACTCACCATGAAAAGACTTCCATCCAGAAAAATAGATTATTCCCGAAGAATAGATTAAGTCTACATTAGCGCGAGAAAAGTTGCAAACAAAATATAGTATATAATTTATAAATAACTGCAGGCCTATATATATATATATAATTACTGCCAAGCCAACGGCGAAACCAAACGAATATGATAATTCATTAAATATTGTAAAAACATGTCTACCGCTGGTCTGGCTCAAGCAATTAATAATACAGATTGGTTCAAGTAATTTATTATATAACACGAATTAATGCAAGTTATAGAAAAATTCCTTTCGTGTACAGATAAAAACAAGTTTAGTATTAAACGAGGGTATTATAACAAAAAACAAATCGACAAGTTTAGAATTTCGTGTGACATTCTTTTCGCTGATGAAATGACTTGGAATATACCCACGCTCGTAATAAAATATTCGATTTTGCTATTTCGTTGCTCGATTTATACAACTTCCGTGAGGTTTCAACATTCTAATATTATCAAGTTGTTCTGGATCTTAACAGAGCCGTTACAATAAATAACCTTTTCATTATGTCGAATGACATTCCGGATAGGCTTAGTTCCTTATCTAAATATATTGCTACGATTTCTACAAAAAATATATTACCCAAACACTGAACAAATACTTGAAACGGTCTAGAATTCTCTGTAAACGTCACAAATATACGTAACTGAGAAGGTAACATAGTAACATAGTAGACAGGGCTGCAACGTCCTGCTTTTTTCAGAGCTCCTGATTCGTACTCAGGCTCCGACATAGAGCTCAAACCCGTCGCGAGCTCCATGATCGGCAATGACGATTTTATTACCGTCACCTGTCCTCCAAAGAGTGACTTTTCCGATAGCAGCTTTTCTACGGAACGCTCGAAGCCAAAAGCTATTAATGTAACAGGTGTAACAGTATGTCACTAATTTTAAGTATTATGACTATTTTTAGCCTTGCAATGTAACTATTTCAGTTTAGGTAAATGTTATAAGTAAACTGTAGAAGCTATGATTATAATTATTTCAATATAAGTCGAGGACACAATTTAAAGTTCTACATTTCTATAGCCTAACGTATACCAATAAAAAAAACTGACGTGTCTGTTGTTTATCTAAGCTGATCTCCGAAATGGCTAAATCGATTTTGACTAGACTTTACCTGGCAGAGGGTGGTATATCAGAGTGTTATCTACGCTAAATATTATTATGCTACATTATCGAGGCTAAGCAGTAATAATAAGTAAAAAAGAATCATCATTATTATCAGCCTGTAAGAACACCCCCCCACTGCACAGGGCCATAGGCCTCTTCCCCAAGGAATGTATGGGCATGGTCACCACGTAAGCCCATGACGTATTGGCGCTTTCAAACTCTGAGAAATCCACAGTTCTACGTTTTCCCCACGTACGACAAGAACATTTTTCAGGTTCAGGTTTCCTCACCAGCTTTTGTTTCACCGTTAGCCGATAGTACTAAGAATTTAAATTATTAAATGTACGCGAATTCCGAAAAATTCGTTGGTATATGCCGGGGATCGAAGAACCTGCGGACATCGAAATGATATTCCACCGGTCAAATCACTAGACCAACACGACTTATCATCATTTAAAAATTATGATAGACTACAATTAGTTCAGATAAAAAGTTTAGTTCCCATGATATAACAAAATAATTTTCTCAATGTACAAGATCAAGATCTCATTTCTTGTTATCTTATTTCTTTAATCTTTGACTTTGGACATATCATGTTATAGAAAAACACGTTAAATATTTCTCTGACAAATTAAGTCTCCGATGGCGTTTTACGACCAATTATCCATTGTCATAATCGATTGTTATTAATGTATACAGAACAGAGTTATTATATTATAATTTATTATTAATAATTATGCAAAACATATGACGTGTGTGTGGTCTAATGAAATTTTAATGCGGCAGAGTATCGTCAGAGGGCGTGCGCGGTCGCCCGCCAGACACAGCAGCCTCATTAATTTGTAATAAATAAATAAATGATAATTTTATTATAACAATATTTATGATTCGGAGATAATCCTAATTTATATGGAGTAAAATATGTCGATGTATGATTTATTTGCAATAATATTTTGATTGTTTCTTTATTCCGATTGAGTCACTGGCGCTTCTTGATGAGTATTTTATACTATAGTTCATATATTATTCATAAAAGTAGTTTATACATTTATCGATAATTTATATTTCTTATATGGTTTATGTAAGAATTTAGGAGTGAGAAAGCTTGTGTAGGTTATGTCCATAAAAGCCATACACTGAGAGCTGTACCTGTCATAAGACGGTAATGCTTACACTACTGTGATGTGTTGTTTGTTTGGCAACATATACTGGAAGGAAGCATTCTAATTCGATCTTATTTCGACATATTTAGACAAGCTTCAGGATTGTGTTCCTATAGAGGTCGGACGAATATAGCTAAAAAAATCCTGTTTGTTAACTTGTGATAGAAATGACGTAACTACAATATTATCGAAGATTTGTTGTTTATGGCTAAACTAAACATACACATTACACACTGCGGTTTTTTTTATTTGCCAATATCACAAAGAAGTACAGTAGACTCATTATAATCTAATTAGTAAATATAAGTATACTAGTTTATTTCCCCGGTTTTCATTTAATTTTTCCCGGTCTCGGCTCCAATACATCACGGACCTCGATCTTACTTAGTATACTTATGGTATTAAAGTTTGTATGGGAATTGCTCTGATCTTAATGGTCATATCGTATTGTTAGATAACTTTAACCCTTTACAATATATATGCTATAAAATACAATACATAAAAAACAAATGACACTAGTGGACCAAAGGTTAGAGCGTTGAAACTTACAAAAATATAATATCTTTATATTAATTATAAAGATGATTTTGTGATAGAAATATACAGACATATTAGATTTTTATAATGAAATATATGCGACTGATAATTTTTTTTTTATGTCATAGGTGGCAAACGAACATGTGGGTCACCTGCTGTTAAGTGATCACCACCGTCCATGGACACTAACAACACCAGAGAAGTCGCAAGTGCCTTGCCATCTTTTGGAGGGAAGGTTTAGGGGAGGGAAAGGGAGAGGAGAGAGGAGAGGGGAGGGGAGGTGGGTCTCCGGCGCTCTCACTGACCGAACGAAACGCAACAATGCAAGCACTGTTACTTCACGTCGGTTTTCTATGAGAGGGTGGTACTACCCCGGGCGAGCCGACCCATTCATGCTGAAACCAATAATAGTTTCAGCGTGGCTCTACCACCATATTAATTTGATATTGACAAGATGTATCTCATTGAAATTTACCTTAATGAAGGGTATATCTATATGTTCTTCTATACATATAATAAAAATGAAGTGTCTGTGTATAAAATCAAAATATATTTTTTTACTGATTGGGTATCAGTGAATACAAGCAACTGATAAAAAAATTACAATTTTTAAATTTTTTGTCTGTCTGTCTGTTTGTTCCGGGTAATCTCCGAAATGGCTGTACTAACTTTGACGGGAATTTCACTGGCAAATAGCTGAAATTACAACTGCTACTCTAAATTAGACTAGCTGTTAAACGCGGCCTCGTCCGCATTGCTATCTCCAAAATGGTTAAACAGATTTTCACGGGCCTTTCATCAGCAGATAACGGACATCATAACAAATAATTTAGTATATTTCAATTTGGACTAGCTGTTAACCGTGGCTTCGCCCACAGTGCTATCTCCAAAACGGTTGGACCGATTTTCACGACACTTTCACTGGCAGATAGCTGACCTCATAGGAAGTAATTTAGATTATTCTATTTTAGACTAGATGTTACCCGCGACTTCATCCGACTGAAATTTTGCAAAAATAAGTTGTTCACTGTAAACATGTGCGTTGTAATGAACTCCAAGAATAAATATAATTGAAATTCGTATATCTGTATCTATGTATGTAATTTGAATTATGTTGTCTTTTTAATAATTTTGGCGGCCATTTTGGTTTATATACCACGCTTTCGTCTACATAACTCATTAACCATAATAACATAATATATAACAATATTGTATCGAGTTCAATGAGCACCATTTAAATTGTCGAATATTTAAAACTGCTTAAACAGATATAAAGTTTTATATCTTGATTTATAAATTATGTATGATTTCAAGACGTCAGCTCATTTATTGTTTACAATTCAACATTATAATTATTAATAGTAATTTTGAAGATAGAAGGAGTCTTTCTAATATGATATTAGACATATTACTTATTGACATTATGGGAATATTATATCATTATAATAACATCTTTAAGTCATTGTTTTATTAGTTCCTTACACAGTGTAAGTGAGCACTGAGGCAGTTATATGGTGGATTAAGGTTTCAAATATATTGCTGATGATAAAACTCATTTGACACAAACATTTAAAGGCTGGCAACGCACATGCGACTCCTGTGGTGCTGCTAGTGTCTATGGACGGCGGTGATCACCATCAGGTGACCTGCCTGTTCGTTTGCCTCCTATAATATAAAAAAACACACTGTTAGTATTTATATATCTAATGTATACGTTACATGTTACTGTAAGTGGCGTGCGTGTCGTACTTATAATTGTTTTTAAAGAGCATTTCTATGATTGTACATGGTGTCACAATTTTATATTTCTTTAAAGAAATTTTTAAAAAACGCGTGCGGTGCTGCAATTATATCTCGTGATTAATTCTTGCCTTATGGGGTCATTTGCTTGCACATTGTGTATGTGAATAAAATGCCCACATACGTACATTGAAAATAGTATTATCCTAACACGACGTATTTGCAGCATAAATATATTATATAGAATAAGTGTTGTTCGTTACATCATACAATATGGAAAATACCGATAAGCTTTGGTTGGCGTAACTGATTGCCGCAGTCAGATCCGGGTTCGACTCCCATGTCGAATGTATATTTACATGATACTCATGTGAACAGCCTACTTGCACTGATTGCTGAGTAAAATTCTATTCTCGGATGTTCTATTAAAACGAGTGGATTTATTTTTATTTTTGTGTAATTTAAACACCGAAAGCCTATTGATTTAATGATATATGTGTTGTACTATTATCGTAACTCATAAAATGCCAACATTAGACAGGCTTGCAGTATTATATGAATGTATGAATAACATACAATTCACTACTACTGAAAAGAAATAATTGTTATAAGAATAAATAATAATGTAATGTAATTGTTGAAGAAATCTATAATAAGTTATTAAATACATCATTATTCAGCTGTTGCAGCGTTATTCGTTATTGTGTAGACAATGGTCGGCTATTATTGTCGCAGCGAGTGATCAAGCACGCATTATGCAATAATAGGTATGTGTGAATGATGTACTTTACATTGCGTGTTCAAAATCACGAGTAATCATTAAATTATCGTCACATAATTACAAATTGCAATACGATACAAAAGAGTACACTAATCAACAGCAGAATAATTGATAACGTTTTATAACTACAATTATTGTAAAATTATACAATAGCGTGATTAAAGCCCGCTCCCTCGGTCTTTGCCAGGATCTTGAAATCCAACAACTTCGAGTTGCCGCCCGATCAGGACGACTCAGACCCAAGCTCCGATATGGATTAAGACCTTCCCGCGGACGATGTCTTCACTACTGTCACGCATCGCAAACAACGGCGCCATAAGCGCCAAAACTGAAGGTACTTTGCCTTAAAAAAAAAATCCTCAAGGTCGATGGCGCGAAAGTGCCAAAGGCGATACCCACGCCCTCTAGACCCGTTTCGCCTGAAGATGCGGGTCCCGCAGTTATCGATTGTATGATTCACAAATTAATATGTGTATGAATAGCTTAGAATAGAATTAGCTAGGTCAGACGGGACTTGTCAGGTAACAGCCCAAGCCGAAATGTGCCGTGCGTCCTTGAGCATGTTACCTAAAAACAAAATCGGCTGAGTGCCTTAAGCGCTCGCCGTAATAGTTCGGTGAAGGTTAAAAAAGGCCAATAGCGAAGGCAGTTCGAGAAAAAAAAGTGATTAAAATTTAGAGACATAAAGACTAAAAACATTAAATAGTAATGCTTCTGTAATTGGAATACGCGCAAGTTCTATGGTTTACATCAGATCGATTCTAAAGATAATATATTGTGTCGCTAAGACCGCTTGGCTTTAAGATAATCAATCTTTTATTACAATCTAAAATCTTGATATAAATATTTACTACATATTAGTTCTTGTAATTTGACTCCGAATCAATTTGGGTTTATGCCTGGACGTGCGACATCTGATGCCATTTTCGCACTTAGGCAACTGTGTGAAAAATACAGACGTGTACATAAGAATTTGCATATGGTGTTTGTTGATTTGGAGAAGGCATATGATCGAGTACCCCGAGATGTTCTGTGGTGGGCACTGAAAAAAAAGAGTGCCTGAGAAGTACCTACAACTTATTCGTTGTATGTACAGTCAAGCCAAAACACACGTTAGGTCCGAAGCTGGAGTTACCGATAATTTCAATGTGGCTGTAGGTTTGCACCAGGGTTCAGCTTTAAGCCCTTATTTATTCCTTCTTGTTATGGATGCGTTAACATCAGACATACAGGAGGAGACACCCTGGTGTATGCTGTTTGCTGATGATATTGTTCTTATCGGCGAAGATGCTACCGAGGTCCAGAGTAGGCTGGTAAAATGGCGAGAAAAACTGGAGAATGTTGGTTTGAAAATCAGTAGACTAAAAACTGAACATTTGTTTTGCGACTTCGGTGGTCCATCCAGCTTTTCTCCTATAGCTTTAAATGGTATAGCCTTACCAACCTGCTCTGATTTCCGGTATCTCGGTTCTCTGATCCAAAACGATGGTTGCATAGACAAGGACGTGAGGAATAGGATAAATGCAGGGTGGATGAAATGGCGAAAGGTATCTGGTGTCGCTTGTGACCCACGAATGCCCTTGAAACTCAAAGGGAAGGTGTATAAAACTATTATAAGACCAGTAATGTTGTACGCATCTGAGTGCTGGGCGACTAGAGAGACGGATGAGAGAAAACTACATGTGGCAGAGATGCGAATGTTAAGGTGGATGTGTGGTGTAACTAGAATGGATAAGATTAGGAATGAATATATCAGAGGAAGTTTGAAAATAGCACCAGTAACAGACAAGTTAAGGAGTAATAGGTTAGCATGGTATGGGCATGTTATGAGGAGAGATGAAGACCATGTAACTAGAAAAGCTTTGAGTATGACGGTCGATGGATATAAGAGTAGAGGAAGACCGAAAAAAGGATGGATGGATTGTGTGAAAAATGATATGTGTGTAAAAGGTGTGTTGACTGAGATGACATCTGATAGGCGAGCGTGGAAAAGGAAAACATGTTGTGCCGACCCTACTTAGGTGGGATAAGGGTAAGAAGATGATGATTAGTTCTAGTAATTATTTGTTTCAGCATTTTAATGAGACAAAAGTTTACTCTCATCTTTATTTAAAAAAAAATTGTTTAAAATTATTGACTTTCAAACTGGTTGCGAATTAGTAAATGAAAGATTAATAATTTCCTTTTCTATACAAATTTTTTACGATAATTTTGACCGATGTAATGAATTCGATAATGGTTATAGAGAAAATAATAGAACGTGTTTAAAACGTAACGTATCGGAAAAATATATATGTTTTAAAATATCCAGATTGACGATACTGTACCTAATGGTGAGTACAGGGCAATGCAAAGATAATGACCACCGTAAGATTTATAAATCTTCGTGAGTCGTCTTTTTTTATATCATAGGAGGCAAACGAACAAGAGGGTCACCTGATGTTAAATTATTACCACCGTCCAGAGACACTTGCAACACCATGGGAGTCACAAGTGCGTTGCCATCGTGTGTTTGGGGGCAGGGGCGGAAGGGAAGGGGGAAGGAGTAGGGCATCCGGCGCTCTCACTGACCAAACGAAAGGTAACAATGCGAGCACTGTTACTTCACGTCGGTTTTCTGTGAGAGGGTGGTACTACCACGGGCAAGCCGACCTATTCATACTGAGACCAGTAATAGATTCAGCGTGGCTCTACCACATATCAAAATCGTCGTCATCATGCCGAACTGCAAGCCACCCTGTATGCACTAGCCGATCTCAAAACATGATAATCTAAAAGATTGTAACTGTGTCGTTTTTCTACTACGTTGTGGTAGCGAATCAGTTGGGTATAAACATTCTACCATATACTTTGATTATTAGATATGTAACAACAACGGCCCGGATAGCTCAGTCGGTAGAGCATTGGACTTTTAATCCAAGGGTCCAGGGTTCAAGTCCCTGTTCGGGCGATTGCTTTTTTCACCAGACTAGGCCCCCCTCGGCAGCAGCTCAAGCCTAGGTCCGTTCCATCGGCGTGGAGCCCTTGAGTACGCTGTTCGCGCGATACAGTGACACAAAATCTTACATCACTGCGACAACATTACACATATAACCTCCACACACGTGCACGCATACACGCTTACACATGCAGGTGGAAGGGTTTTATTTTTTCCCTTTATCAAACTGAAATAGTTTAGAATATTATCCAATACGAAATATATATAAGGGTTGTTGAGGTATGTATGCTTGGTACACATATATGTTTCAACAACTCATATATATATGAATAGTTAGCTTAGCTTAGATTAGCTCAGATAGGTCGCGAATTGCATGTATCAGGCAACAGCCAAAGCCGAGGTGTGCCGTGCACCCTTAAGCCAGTTGTCAAAGTAAAATCGGCTGAGTGCCTTAAACGCTCGCTTTAGTAGTCCGGTGAAGCTGTTAAGACCTTGCTTGGTCAATAGCGTAGTTAGTTCGAAGAAAAAAAAAATGTAACAACTGATCTTGTAAGGCGATATGTTTAAAAGTACCAGCAATCCGGTTGAACACATTTACCCTGACTTTAGCAACATTTATTATTTTCCGAGCAACCTTTAACTATATATATTTATAACGACATTTTAGTTTTACGATTTGATTTACCAGTGACATACAAATATATAAATAAATAAAACTTCATACCAAAGACTCGCGTCCATTAAAACCATTAACATTGTTAATTAAAATTAATTTACTGCCAAACTCAACACGAACATAGAGTTATGAGGTCATTTGTCACATCACATAACTGTATCGCGGAGGCATGTCTCGATAACTCGAGGTTCTCTTTACTCGTTATCAATCATGGTCGCCCAGAACTGGTAATTGTGTAACGCAGCCTTATTACTTCGCCGTTAATACGGTGTAAGCCATAAAGCTTATATTATCGCAGGGTCATTACTTTTTTACCATATAATTAGATAGTGTTTGATCATTATATCACTTGATGCTTGTCATGATGCAGCTGATGGTATTAAAACGATAAATAAACTGGATCTCAAGTGTGGTTACTGGATCATACCGCTGTTATGCAGCGATGAATTTTGACTTCTCCCAGCGACTGTTACAAAATATCTTTATCGTAATACTGTAATTAAGTGTTTTTTTAACTTTATAGGTTTAGCATTTAACCACCTTCACATATGTGACTAAATAATAATATGGTCTAAGATGGCGAACACAGTAACCGTAAAAGGGACTGGCTGTTAAGTGCAGCTGCAGGAGCATACCAATACGTGTTTTGCAACCGATATTGAACTTGAAGATGGTAGCTTGCCAGACAGTCTTAGAAAAAGTACTACCAATATGTAGAAATACATTTCAATATAAACTCAGACTTACCATCAAAACTACCTTCCTTGTAGTGTGCACCATTGCTCATAAATTAAACTTTCATTGCTTCCAATAATACTATATTAAAATCGTATATTCTGTGACGTTCTTTTGATTTGTGCCTAAGTTTGTATCAACTGTAGTTTTTTTTTCGAACTGACTACGCTATTGACCAAGCAAGGTCTTAACAGCTTCACCGGACTACTAAGGCGAGCGCTTAAGGCACTCAGCAGATTTTACTTTGACAACTGGCTCAAGGGTGCACGGCACACCTCGGCTTTGGCTGTTGCCTGATACATGCAATTCGCGACCTATCTGAGCTAATCTAAGCTAAGCTAACTATTCATACATATATGAGTTGTTGAAACATATATGTGTACCAAGCATACATACCTCAACAACCCTTATATATATATATTTCGTATCGGATAATATTCTAAACTATTTCAGTTTGATAAGGGGAAAAAATAAAACCCTTCCACCTGCATGTGTAAGCGTGTATGCGTGCACGTGTGTGGAGGTGATATGTGTGTCAACTGTAGAGTATTTTATATGAGCCTGAGATTAATGGGAGAGAGTTGGTTGCTCCTTTTTATTCTCTATCCACGAACGGGATAGTGATAATTGAAGTTGAGGATAGTGAGGTGATAATTCCAGCAAACCATTCAGAGAATTATTATTGTTATATAGAAGAATCAACATCATATATACCAAACTATATGTACTACTAAATATCTGAAATAAATAACTAGCATATTATCTTCAAATTAATAATAATATTGTGTGTAGTTTACACTAGTACTTACTGCCATTAGAACTACATAATAATTAGTTATTGAATAAATACTTACCGTTTTAGATTAATTCGTATTAGTTGACGACTTACTGAATCTTGGAAATTCATAGGAATCATTTGGTATATCACTATACAAGATGAAAGTACAAATAGTATATGATACATTGAGAAAAAAAACTAGATGTATATGAAAAATTGGAATGTGTATAAAAATAAAAGCTCAGGCTACAGTTCATGTGTAAATCTCCAGTTTTATATACGATTGTATAAAATGGCACCTTTTACAATTACGACATACTTATTCATTGTTAAATGGCACGATAATCTTGATATCAAAATAAATAACATCATAAAACGTCGACAAACAAAACGAAAACATTAATACTATTCATTGAAAACGATCGACATAAAAGCGTCGATAAATCGTGACGAGATAAATAAACAGGTCGGGAATCGAACCCGAAACCCAGTAGCCGGGAGCTGTCTGACGAGAGTACTTATCGAGAGAAAAAAAAGGAACCTAAAGATTTATTGTGTATCGATCTCGGAATGGCTGTGTAATCTTATCGCTGTCTCTTACACTCACGTTGATGTGATTTGTTGTCTCTTTCTATTTCATTCAATGCTGATAATGTGGTATTGGTTACGATTGTATTTTCGATTACATTATGATGAATGAGAGATGCACGGGATTGACGACTTGAGAGAAAAATTGTACCTATAGTTTTAGCTTTAGACATATTATTTTATTTCAAGTTATATAGAAAAAAAAATCACATAAATTTTCATTGTATTGTTAAATTAATAAAATAAACAACCTACTTTGTTTGCTTGTCATTATTTACAGTATTTATCAATCAAGCATCAGATTATTTTAATACTTTTTGATGTTAAAATGTCTTAGTGCTCGAATGAAGTCGTTGACCGAATGATTCGATGACCGCAGTTTCGGATTCGAGCATTTACTAATGAGTTTTTTCGAAATTTGTGTACATTCACTAATTTGAATTTGTAACACTTTTGGTTGCCATAAATGCAAAGATCTTGAAGAAAGCTAAACGCTTGACAAATGTTCCTGTAGAAAATGTGTTCTGAGAAAATACAGAATCAATAGATTTCTCTTTATTTTAATTTAATAGTACGCTGTGAGATGGTGTGATGTTTTAGAACAGGAAGAATATTTTATTCGCGGGAGAAATGTTTATAGGGTGTTACATGTTATATTATAAATATGAAAAGCTATGTTTAACTTAAATTTATAATGTAAGTGCAGTTGTTTAAATTGAAAACAAAAGACTTCAACGCACTCAAAATAATGTTCTTCATTTAGGATTATAAATAGTTAGTTCTATATTAGCAAAACAGTAATCTTGTTGTTTTCCGTTTTACGCAATAAAGGAATGTTGGTAATTAGCGAAAAAAACGTAAGCTTCGCAATTGATTTAAGTAGTTAATAGGACTAATGGGCCAGCTGTACCCATATATGCATAGTACGGTGCACAGTGTGTATTATTTAAGTATAATTACGTTTCCCGACCGACAAGAACGTAAATGGATGCCGGATAAATTACATTTTAGATCATATGATCGTATAACAAGTTTGAAACTACTTCCATTGAATGATACAAAACATTCGAGTGAACGAATTGTTTCCGAAAGCTTTACTAATTTCAATTTCTTTCTAGACCCTTTGTTGGGATTTTGAAATACACTTTTATAAAAGTATCTATTATATAATATCTAGTTTGAGAATTATATGGGGTCTGCCTGGAGTAATACCATCAATACAGCTATTTTTGCCACAATAAAACACGAAATAACGAAGAGTATATATTGCTAACAATTTTTTAGGTGATAAATAAGTTTATTGGTTATAATTAAGACGGTATTAGGATTAGGATTGTTTGAAGGTAGGTTTATAAGCTGTTGTGTCCTCTCAAAATTATCAGAACTATACACCTGCTTGGAACTTCTTTTGTCATAAGAAAATTCATTTCACCAATTTATGAGATCCAGATAACATGTGATATCATCAACATAAACGAACTCATGCCTTCTTATATTTTAGTCCAGTTCTTATAATGGGTCTTTACCTATGAAATTGTCGTTCTGCAGTACTGGCCATTTCAAATCAAAATAATTTTTGTTTGGCTAAGAAGTCTAATTTAAATTAATTAATAGCGTTAAAAAGATAAACCCGAGTTTGTTGGCGGTTCTTGCCGATGACTGGGTTCTTTGCTCGAACTGGTGATAGTTTTGACGTTCAACCTCCATTGGGCCTGAATGGAATAAAGTGATTTTTTATTTTACTTCGTACTGGATATCTGTAGGTATCTACTATCTCACAAAAATTTTAGAATATTCGAATACGCCCTTGATATACATCTTTAAAACCATCTGCATAATATTAAGATGTAGTAAAATAAAGAAAAAATTTAATTGCAAGATTAATACACGAATTAATATTTTTATTATAAGCCTGTAAGAAACCCACTTCCCGAAGGAAAGTATGGGTATAATCACCACTCCAGCCCACGATGTATTGGCGATTTCAAACTTTGAGAAATCCACAGGTCTATGTTTTCCCACATACGGTGGTACTACAAGAACATTTCTCAGGTTCATGTTTCCTCACGATGTTTTCCTTCACCGTCAGCCGATAGCGTTACCAATTTAAATGAGTAAATGTACGCGAATTTCAGAAGATTCGTTGATATGGTACATACTGGGGCTTGAACCTGCGGACATCAGATATATATCCCACCGGTTAAACCGTTCGACCACCACGCCTTTTTGATAATGTTTTGATACTGAGAAATGCTTTTTTTAATATATATTGAGATTAGTATATATAACATATTGAAACATACAGTTACTAGCAGGCTCGGTGGACGTAGTCCTGCCTTGATAATAAATGAATTTCTAAAAGTCCATCGCAGCGCCACCTGCCATTTCCAATTGTGAATCTAAACCATTCTTAAATCCATCTGAACACACACAAAAAATTCATCAAAATTTGTCAAGCCGTTTAGGAGGAGTTCTGTCACATACACACGAATATAATAATTGTATATGTATAAAGAAGATTATAACACATAATGACAGGCGCGAGCAAACCCACCTGTTGAGCTAGTATATAGTATGTTTGGTTGCGAAGTAAATAACGTAAACACTAGCGTGTCCTAAATGTCCAAATACAAACACCTGCGTATATTTCATTGTTTTTTTATTTACGTGACACGTTTTTGATAGCATCTCTAAATTGATGTGTTGTTTTTATTTCGCAATACACTGGGCACTACTCGAAATATTTAACTGTCGACGTTATGTTACATTTAAAACTAAACGTAACAATTTAAACATTATCGTACTCCTATAACCTCTTATCCAGTTGTATTTATCGCTTTAATACACATAACGTGAATTACTTTGAAGTGAAGAAATTTTATGCGGTTAAAAAATTATGTGATTCTTTGTATATTTTTATATCCTTTTTAAATTAGTATCAAAGTGCAATAACGTTTTTTTTATGTAGGAACATACATCAATTATCTGAGACATGATAACTGTGTTTAACTGGACGGCAACCATCAGACATCATGTGTAACTCCCGAAATTGTAGCACGCATACACATATCACGTTCAGGAATCAGCTGGAATATATACTGTTGTCGAGAAGCTTGCAGGCTGGCATGAATGTGATGACTACTGTTGAAAAATAGAGCTGTTGGGTGGTCACTATTATTCTTTCAAGGGTTAGCGTATCTCCGGCTTTGAATGCGAACTAAGTTAAAAAAAAGTTATCTAGCAAATTTATTATATATGCTTAAACGTATAGATACAATCAAAAAATATACCTGGACATATCTAATGGACGTGAGTTACGATCCACCTTGAAAATGATTTTAAATTAACACTTGATATATTGCTAAAGGGTAATAAAATATATGGCAAATAGTTATTTACGATCTGCGTGACCAAAATCGCGTTATTTGCTTATAACCATTACTTATTTCAAGATTTAATGCTAGACTCAATTAAGGCTGTAATAAATATGTAGTAATTTAAAAAACGTACTCTAATTAATATTTGGCCAACATAGTGAATAATTTAATCATTAACGTGATAATTTACAAGTTGATATTATTATTTAGTTTATTTTTAATCAAGAAACTATTTATTATTTTAACGTACATGTATATATAGTTAGGCTTATCTGACGATATTTTAGACGAGTTAACAGTAAAGATACCAGTTGGTGTGGACATTCCGTCGGCGCGCACCGGCCCTCACCGGCCCGCGGCCTGTTGAAATCCACTCAGACCAGATTGTTTACGTTTTAGATAAAGATAGCTGGACACGTCGTGAGATGCAGATGCGATGGTATAATGTGGACATGCTTCCATATTTATATAAACACAATAAGATCATTAAATTTATAAATCAAATTATTATCTCCAAATCCTATCAAAATCTTTGGATTATGTTGTCACGGTTCCCGTTTATTATTATCAAACTGTTTCTGCAATTATCACTATGAGGATTTAGGGGCCGTTTAAAAATTTGTACATACATCTGCTTCAACATCAACGGGGCTGTTGTAGTCCGGTGAAGCTGTTATTATTATTTTTTTCGAACTGACTACGCTATTGACCAGCAAGGTCTTAACAGCTTCACCGGACTATTACCGTGAAGCTGTTAAGGTTTTGCTAGGCCAATAGCGTAGTCGGTTCGAAAAAAAACAACGGGACTGTATTCAGGTACGACGACATCATAGATAACGCAATCTTTGTTATTTAATCATTCAGTTGACTAAAAACTATCCGAAAGTTTAAAATAAAACGAATACTTAAATAGTACATCTATACATATAATAAAAATGAAGTGTCTATATGTAAAATCAAAATAAATTTAAAAAACTAATTGGGTATGAAAGTACCCAAGCTATCGATAATAAAATGCAATTTTTAAATTTTTTGTCGGTCTCTCTGTCTGTTTGTTTGTTCCGGATAATGACAAGGTTATGACAAGAATTTCACTGGCAGATAGCTGAAATTATAACGGCTTACTTAGGCTACTCCAAACTAGACTATCTGTTAACCGCGGCCTCGCCCACAGTGCTATCTCCAAAACGGTTGAACCGATTTTCATGGGATTATCACCTGGAGATAGCGGATATCATAGCAAGTAATTTACTTTTTTTTAATTTAGACTAGCTGTTAACTGTGGCTTCGCCCGCAGTGCTATTACCGAAATGGTTTGACCGATTTTTACGAGACTTTCACCAGTTATTTTATTTTAGAATGGCTGTAACTTGCGCCTTCGTCCGCATGAAATTTTGCAAATAAATATGTTGTTCACTGTAAACATATCCGTAAGACGTGGACTCCAAGAATAAATATAATTGAAATACATATATTTTTTTATAATACACTGTGCGACGCATGACCTCAGTCACACCTTATGTAAAGTGAGGACAAGGCCTAGGATGTAACGCGTTCACGCAGTAAATGCTCATTCACTATTTTTTTATAGATTGCTACATCATATGCTTCAGGACAAACAGACGCAGGCAGCGCATTCCACTCCTTCGCGGTTCGCATAATAGATGACGAAGCGAAGCACTTCGTCCGGATGAAAGGTATGTTAACCGCGAATGAATGGAGGTCTGTACGGCGTCTGGTAGTCCTGAGATGAAATGGAGACGGTAGAATTAGTTGGTGCAGATCTTGTGCACATTACCCAAAGTGTAGCCGATAAAATACCACAAGACAAGCGCCTCTACGTCGATGTTCAAGTGGTTGCAGTTTGGCTGCTATCAGTGGTTCGTTACCGACAAGTCTTCGAGCTCTGTGATCGACGCAGTCTAGCAAGGCCAACTGGTATTTAGCAGACCCGTCCCAAATATAGCAGCAATACTCTACACACGGCCTTATCTGCGACTTAAAGATTAATAAGTTACTCCTCACCCTGAAAAGGACCCCCAATTTTTTTGCAGCCATTTTAGCCTTATCTGTATGTAATTTGAATTATATTGTGTGTTTGGACATTTTGGCGGCCATTTTTTTTAAATTACCGCTCGTTTGTCTACATAACTCAATAACCATAGTAACATATAAGACTATTGTATCGAGTTCAATGAGCACTATTTAAATTGTCGAATATTAAATTTGCTTAGGTAGATATCAAGTTTCATATCTCGATTTATATTTATGGATGATTTCAAGACGTCAGCTCATTCATTGCTTTCGGTTCCACATTATAATCATTAATAGTAATTTTGAACATATAAGGGGTCTTTCTAATAAAACATTAAATCATAAACGTATTACTTATTGCATTTTGTCCATTCGCAGAGATTAATTGTCCTACAAGACGATACAATCCTATATGTAGTTGCAATTATTAATCTTATTTACTTCAAATAAAGAACTAGGCGCCAAAGTGAGTACCGTACACTTAATTTTTGGGATGCACTATACAGTATATGTTTATTTAAGCAACAGTTAAAAAAAATACAAAACATGTCCATATAAATCGAACGCTTGTGTTTCGATAAGTTGCTATACTGGTCGCAAGAATCAACACCGGGCGACCTTCTCTGCGACAGGTCACACCGAATGGCGACTAATAGAGCGGCCACCGGCTCTAGCTTTGCGAAACTCTACCGGGCAACCTGCACGACCTTACATAGCAGCGAGGCGGGGTGATGAGGTCTGATCCCGAGATAAAACTGCAACTCATTTAATGATTGTCCTGATACTATGCAATGTTCGCAATTGTTAAATTATATTTCAGGTACATAATAAAACCAAAATTTGCTTAGAGATTTCGAACCTTAATTTGGTAATAGCAACGAATGCAGATACTGCTTATAAGAAGTCGCGATTCCACTTGGAACTTAAGTATGTAAGTAAAATGAAGTGGATGAAGAAAACATTCTGTCAGAAATATGAAATGGTGGCAGGATTTTTTTTATGCGGTTAGAGACAAACAAACAAAGGGGTTATCTAATGATAAATAATCACCGCCACCCATGGATACTTGCGAAACGAGAAGCATCACAGATGCGTTGTCGGGCTTTGAGGAAGGAGTAGGCTCGTTTCTTGAAGCCTTGTAGGTTATATTAGTCCGAAAACGCTGCCGCAGGGAGTTCATTCCAGAGAATCGACGTAAGTGGAAAAAGCGAATGCAAAAACCGCACAGTAGACGACCTCTACCATCGAAATGACGCGGATATAATTTTACTTTGTAGCGAGTCGTTTAGTAATGAAACTCATCAGCAGGTATCAATCCGAACAACTCTTGAGAACACTAATTAATTAATTAAAAATAGTAACTGGAACAACTAACACCAACGACATACCAACGTTGTACTGCAGCTTCATGTGGCAACATATTCGTCCTAAACGTTACATATATTCATACAATTCACATCAATTTGTTCATATTATTATAAATTTCATCATATACGTGTAAGTAACATTATATTAGAGTAGATTGAAACTTTTAGTTTTATGATTTCTTTTCGACTTGTGAATTTATGATAATTCTTCATGCCTATTAAGTAGTTATATATAAAATTTCATTAAAATCGATCAAGCCGTTTTCGAGTTAAATCTCAACATTAAACAGAAAGATAAAAAAATTAACATCATATTAGTAGCCTTTTTAATAGATATCTATCACAGAGTTAAAAAAATCACTAAATTACAAATTTGTTACTTTAGATAAATAAAATGATAAAATAATACTAAAAATTAATTTTCAATAATAATTTAGAGAAAAAAACAAATCTTATTTATTAATACGGTAATATTATGACCGAGATTAAAATCTACATTCTTGAGCAAAAAAAAAATACCGTTCATCAACTACGACATCATGCTTTCTTTTTTTTTAAACTAGTTCTAATTACAAGAACCATGAATAAAGATATAGTAATAATCAGTCAGTTGAAAAAAGTTTTACAGCGTTATTATAAGCGCAATTAAAAATATCTAACTAAAATTATCGTAAAATATCTAAACTCTGCTTATTGTAAATCAAATATCGGGAATTCTATGAGAAGCATTAATTATGTAAGCTACTATCCGAAATCTACTAATCGCGTACAATAAACCCACAAACTTTTTACGATGACAATTATTACGTATACATTAATTATTACACACCACACAGAGTTGGACAGAAGGCTCGGTTAAAGGGGACAAATAGCAATGTTAATTTATGTTTTTATTATTTATAATGTATTTTACTATTTTTTGTAGAAAGCAATAAAATGTATATACTGAAGTATGTAACTTTAGGAAATAAATACCGAATTTAAGTTACTATATAATTCAAAATCAAATGATCAAAATCTTCTTCGTTTCCATTTAGAGTTATCTTCTTCATTCCAATATGCGAATACAACTATCAAGGGCTTTATATATATTTATGTAACTGGCTACAAAATGCTTAATTTTGAAACTCGATGAACAGCGAACCATCGCGGTGTAACGTGTCGCGTCGATTTTGTGATTTCCTGCTTAATTATTCGCAATTCGCAAACCAAACCATTTGTAAGTAGCATAAAATTTTGTTTTGAATAAATTTATAAATTATGATCAAAGTTCAAAAAGGAATTTAAATATTTGCTAAATTAAATAAATATTAAAAATTTCTGAATACGTGCCTGTTCGAGTGCGAGTTTTGATACGTAGAAAATTATAAAAATATAAATTAATTGCCAGTGTAAATACGTCTTAACGAATAATTAATGTAATTAAAGCACACAGCCGACATGTTTATTAGCAAAAAACTTGTATGCACTAAAAACCGAATTCGTTTTAAGTATACATTTATACGTACATCCGTTCAATTATAGAGTACCGTACGCATTACATTTCACGTGTCAAATTAATAAAACTACATACGATAGTCCTAAGTATGTGTTTGATATTAATTTAATTACTGTTATAAGATCTTTCACCTAAATGATTAATAATGATATTATATATTTTCTTAAGAAGTTTCTAGGTTATTTTATTCGACTTTATTAATTTTACTCTTCCTTAAACGGCGAAATTATTTGCTAAGTCACAGAACACAACAATCATGTCCGAATTATTCTTGACCAGCGTATATCAAGTGTAAGATGTATATAAGATAGCAATAGTGGTACGCTTAGGGGTGTCACGTTTTGGGATTAATCGATGGATTAATGGCTGTATGGTGACAGTCATGAATCCACACGACTCTTTTAGTTTGTCATATTTTATGATGAACATGAATTTTTGGATAGCACCGTGCTTGCCAAACCGTGATTTTAAAGCAATGATGGCTTAGTTGATAGCGTATCGAATCCTAGCAACTGAGTCGGAGTGAAGGAAAACATCGTGACGAAACCATAGCATGTTGGTAGGGCTTTTTCGAAGTTCGCATGGCTGCTAGCTACCACCCTCAAGTTGAAAAGCTGTCACCAAGCACCTGTTGGTGTGTTCCAGCAGACGCACTTGAGAGCCAGCGCCCTCTAGGTTCAGCGTGTTTACCATCTTAGACCATATCGTCATTTAACATCAGATGAGATTGTAATCAAACGCTAAAACCTACGAAGTATTAAAAATAATAGGTAATTTTATTGTACTCAAATAGAAACCATTGTGATTACGTGGAAATTGTAGATTTTTATCAAATAACACTATACAATGAAGTAAAGTATATAGGGATTCATAGTTGCTTACAAATTAGATTAAAATTTGCAAGATCCATACCCGTGTACTTCGAGGCGGCGTCCGAGCGCACCACAACTGAGCCGGTAACACTCTATAAAGTGATACAAATGAGATGAAAGCAGTAATAAAAACGTGCAATCCCAAACGTGTGAGATATGAAGTTATTGTGGAATGAATAATTTGGTGTGATAACGTTTTATCGCCCTCGAACGTCGGACAATCTCGCTGCTATAACGAAATAACCTTGAATTTATTGTCCTCTTTACGAAATATATAATGTACCGTCAACAAGGAAACCTAGATTCAGAATGTATTATTTTAATAAGTTAATATAATAAGTTAGTTACAGTTGTTTTCTATTTAAAACGTAATTACTTTTACTTAACAATGGTAAAGTAAAAAAAATATTACCAATTGGTATTATTTCATATATAGTTAGATCAAACAACGTAAACATTAGTGAGAAACTGGCTCAGTATTGAAATTGAAGTAGAAATAATATTTGCATTTATGACGCAGTAATTAGCCTGTAATTGACAATTGTTAAAAAATATGTGACGGGATTAAAATTAGCAATTGATATTTGAACACATTTATAGACTATAAAATAACAATGATTTGTATGTGTGCGTGTTTTTGTAACCAAAAACAGCAAAATATTTTCATAACGTGAAGTGGAAAAATTATGAGTGGCATTGCAACTTTTCACAATTATAATTTTTATAAAAATATTCATCATTGATTTTCAGATGAAATCATTGCGAACGGTACAATAATAGAGCGACCGCGATCGCCACGGGGACGGACCAAAAGTTTTATTTGACCATAAACTGGCCGGTATCCGGTATCCACCAGTTAGCATCGAGACCCGTTATACCAATATAACCATTTATTTCAAATACTCATTTTTGGTTTTACAACTCTACCTAGAGATTTGGACATAAGTAAAGCTACATATCAATGTTATTTATTACAGTGCATTAATTATTGTGAGGTAGTAGGGTAGTTCTGGATTTTGGAAACAGTTAGCTAAAAAATAAACATCCATCAAAAACGAAAGTAACTATCTATATTTGCAAAAATATGTATCATGAACAAATATACCAGATCGAGTTTCTTATTGGTTCTTCTCGATGACTGGGTTGTTTTCCGAATCGGTAGTAGCTTAGACATCCATAAGCGCCTTCACAGTGTTAAAGTTTAAAGTTAACGTGCTTACAAATCAACGAATATGATGAAACGCCAAAGTCACTACGTAATAGAAAAAAGATAACCAGTATAACACTTAAGATTAATGTATAGTGAATTATATAAGCTATCAGTGCTAAAATAGTTTGCTTGTATTTCTGATAGAACACATGAACCAAACCTAAGTCAGTTCTTTTAACAATTTTACGGTTATGATATTACATGTTGGGATTGCAATTGCCCATTTCCTTTAGATTCAATTTTAATTGCTTTATAGATCAATCGGAGTGTAATAACAGTTTATTTTTATGTCTTTGGTTTATACTTTAATAGCAGCCACACGCCGCCAATATTCACTTATTGATTACAAACATTTGAGGAAAGGCAATTGCAGGAAATTATGTATATCAAGCTAGCTAGTGCCTCGCCATGTCGAAAATCTAGAATATTATCTAGGATGTTCCTATCAGGTAGCTAATTTAGACCGTGCTATAGTTATCATCAAATAAACTGCAGTACTTTCCCCAAGTTGTTATAAAATATTGCGAAATCCATTGTTATTTTTATTCACTAAAATGTGAGACATATTATACTCGTGTATTTTGACAACAGCATTTAAAATCTCGTAACTTATTTAATCTTAGCATATCTTCCTTGTTAGCTAAATCATAAGTTAATAGCATGCAAGCTTGCCTAGTCCGTTAGTGGTACCCGTCGCATAATACGAACCTGTACCGAACGCTTCGCGTTATAAAATACGTCCGCGACACATTTTTACCGACCCTCCCGATGTAATAACGGCAGTGAGTGATCAGTACCAGCCTGTCTCTCTAAACAGAGTGTGTTTGCACCCACGCCCGCGTAACCACAGATCACGCCGACGTGGTCTGGGGGTCAATTTCGCTCCCGCACACCAGATTAGGCCCCCCTCGGCAGCGGCTCAAGCCTAGGTCTGTTCCCTCGGCGTGAAGCCCTTGAGTGCGCTGCTCGCGCGATAGATTGACACAAACTTCGACATAATCACATCTTACATCACTGCGACAACATTACACATGTCACCTCCACACATGTGCACGCATACACGCTTACACATGCAAGTGGAAGAGTTTTTTTTCCCTTACCAAAGTGAAATAGTTTAAAAAAATATCCGATACGAAATATATATAAGAGTGGTTGAGGTATGTAAGCTTGGTACACATATATGTTTCAACAACTCATATATGTGTGAATAGTGAATAGCTGATGAATAGCTTAGCTCAGATAGGTCGCGAATAGCATATATCAGGCAACAGCCCAAGTCGAGGTGTGCCGTGCACCTTTGAGCTAGTTGTCAAATAAAACCGGCTGAGTGTCTTAAGCACTCGCCGTAGTAGTCCGGTGAAGCTGTTAAGACCTTGCTAGGTCAATAGCGTAGACGGTTCGGAAAAAAAAACATGCATGCTTGAGGACAAAATATGTACTGCATTCCGCTTGATAATATTATATATGCCATCGATTTTATTCACTTTAATTATAAAGTAACTACAAAAGATTTATATACAGTTACCGGCGTTAAGGCGATTTCCAAATTCTACGAGAGAGAGAGAGAGAAAGAGAAACGTTTTTATTAAATACAAGGGTATTCCTTTATTTTACCCTGAATAATGAAATGATGAAACTAGACTTAAAATATTTTTATGCTATACATATAATACATATTCGTATATCACTGACATACATCTAAGTTTTGATTTTTTTACATGCATTGTTATAAGAACTAGGAGCCTTCAAATATTACTAAAACTGCCAAATGATATCACAAATTTCACACGTCCAGACAAAAATTTACGAATATAAGAAACAGAAAAAAGCATAGACACACTACCAAAGTGTCTCTTATATTATTCTTAAAAAATATTTAAAATTATTTCTTTTAAGTAGAAAATAGGAGTATACAAAATTACGATTTCCTCTATTTTTTCCTGTTAAAACGTATTCTTCAAATGGTTTTTAAGGGCTTGTTTGATATATGCACATGTAGTAACCCACGAGCTGTTCCGGCTAAATACTCTCAGGGAGCAACCTATAAGTGACTGACCTCAGATTATCATAATATAGCAATAAAACTCGGATTGAGTTTTCCAAAGTATTACACAAACTAGCAACAGATACACATACATAATATTATAAAAAATATATAAAAAAAAAAAACAAATAAATAAATAAACGGAATAGGAAATCGTTTAAATTTACATTCATTATAGAACAACATCGTTAGTATTTATATTAGAATACGAATCAATAAAACAAGCGGCCGTAAACAAGACAAATAAATGATTATTCTACACTAACACGCGTAGATAATGTAGAAATATTACGGAAGCCCCGATATCATTTGCATTTTGTATAAATAAATTCAAATTTAATATAAAAAAATATGTTAATTCAGATAATAGTCGAGCTTTCGTTTTTTTTTGTCTATTTTATACATCGGTAATTATATTTAAACGCGAAGAACTCGATAACGCTTTTATTTAGGTATTATTAACATTTTGATATATACTATTTTCAATGTAATCAAATACTTAAAAAATAATCAAAATATAGATAAAATAATCACATAAAAATCACGTATAATGGTAATGGTATTTACTTTTTAAAAAAACTGAAAAATATGGCGGTACAGTAAATAATAAAAACATAAATGTCGCAGATTCAAATCCTCTTTAGCGTGATAGAAGAAGTGATAGTTTAGTAGTAGTGTTTACTGACTCGGCGTCAGGTTACTTATAGTCGAATCCTCAGAGTCGTTGGGGTTTTCAGCGAAGAATAACGCCATAATCAAACTGTATTATTGAGGTAGTGCTTTTTATATTATCCTCTCAACTATCTCTATCAAACTGAAAACATGTCACAACGCCCACGTACCACATCGTCGTTTAACATCATGCGAGGTAGTCGTGAACATTTATCAATATAAAGTTAATACTTTATATTAGAAATATAAGAAACTAAAGATTTGCCTTATATGACTGAATATACTTTATCCTTGAATAATGTTTGAAGGGCAGAATTTATTGAAAAAAACATAAGATTTTTTTAGTAAAGAGTTGAATTGTAACTCTATTTGTGTCAGAGAAAAAAAATGCAGAAAAAGCAAAAATCCCATGTTATTTATAGGGGAAATCTATTATAATTTAGGCGCGGGTTAATATGAATATTAAGAGCTTACTTGGGTCTGATATTTATTCTTAGGGTATAAACTGAAAACGCAGGGAGCGTTTGAAAACAGAATCAACTTGGGAAATAATGCACACCCTAATGACCACTTACCTCGCATGAGATGGTGGTCGAATCACATAAAGCAAAAACAAAGTTTATTTATGTACCTAAAAATGGACACAGTAAGATGATAAAGTGTTTCTAAAAACCATGAGTAATTTATGTAACAGTACAACATTCTTGTATCGACTCGCTACCCAGTAACAATTATCGAAACATGTTGATCGTTGCCAATCAATTAATAACGACATCACAAGGATAAAGTGCTGTTATTTTGAGAATTCCGAAGGTCGAAGTGCAGGATTTTATTGTGCGTAATTGATTCACTTGATTAGACACGTTTTGTGTGATTAATCTACGGCACGTAAGTGTGATTTATTGATGATAACATGTTATTTATTATAGTGACTTCATCAATTTACATTGCAGAAAAAAAACTGCATTAATGTTAAATAAATTGAAAATTTAAATTAATTAAGTATTACTCACTGATGAAAGGAAAAAAACAACGGTTTTGTTAGCTGTTACGTGTTACTCTAACATGTTACGCTGATTATACATTAAAATTAAATGTGAAGTCGCACCCTGTATGAAAAAAGACATGGTGATCCATAGGACTGATCAGTCGAATGTCAATTGGATGTTTGCAGATTAGACCCCTGGCATGTTCCAACGAAGTTTTCTGAAGTCGCGTCCACTTACAAATTTAAATTGCTAATACTATATGCTGACGATGAAGCAAAACATCGAAGGCAAGCCTGAATCTGAGAAATGTTATTTTAGTTCCACCGTTATCGGAGAATATATAATTAGAACTGTGAATTTCTTGAAGTTCGAAATTGCCCATACGTCGTGGGCTAGCGTGGTCATTATGCCTATACATTTCTACAGGAAGAGATCTATGGCCCTGCAGTAGGTCTCTTATAAGCTGATATGATGAAAATTAGAACGGTGAATACTAAATGATAATTACTATGCCTCCATTACTCTGGATTTATTAAATATGTTGTGTGAAGCTATAATTGTTTTTAAATTATTCTAACCACTTCTTGTCAGAGCTAGGACATGACAATTACTTCACTGGATTCTGCCTATCATATATCATTTTATTTCGTCTCGTTTTTCTACAGAGAAAAACAGTCTAATTCATCCAACCATTTATTAATAGTAACAGTCATTTTCATTCGCTTTTTTGTAGAACCCTTTGCAAGGTCAACTTAAGTAATTTACAAAATTGTGGGTATCATTTAGTATAAAATGAAATAAAATATTCTACACATTATAAAAATAAATACGAATGCTTACTAGAAAAGTGTATCCACAGATTTAAGTCATACGGACTTAATTAGAGATTGAGAATGTATCTCAATGATGGATAAAATTATAGAAATATGTCTACATCAGAAAAATGCGATGTGAGGAAATTGTATACAAGTCTTTAGCAATCTGTGATCGCGGGAACCGGTCACCTGTGCTGATACCATGAGAACATATCACAGATATCATGTCATATAACAGCCGATGCAGTTAACCGAGGCTGCGCCCAACACCTCAATAAATCAACGGACGTCATGCAGCTAGATATTCGGTGTTTTTTCCTCACATAATGTGATTAGAGTTACGAAACTATATTTTATTGCCCTGAGCAGGCTGCATGCGTATAACCACACAGTGTTGTTCCTACTAACAGTATGGCAATGTGATGCATTTACGCTATAATAATGTATGTTATCTATTTTCTATTTCATTTAATTTATATAGTATGATTTGCCGTAATTATGGAGATTTGTTTGTTTACAAACCATAGTTGTTATGTAATTATGAATAGTATATTTTATCCATTTTCTATTTGAATATAATTATTCATAATTTATCATTCTTAGGTTCCAAAAAGAAGTATTGAATTTTTTAAGTGTCTATTATTTATACACAGTATTTGATAGAGGTCTTCAGTTGTGCGCGCATGCATCACGTAAAAACTATAGAACTAATTTAGATTTACCCTTTTCTGTTGTACTTCTTAGAGTAAACACTTGGATCTTCCCTAAAAAAATATCGTGATATATTTATTTATTATACTGTTATTAAAGCTTAAAAAGCATTGTTTATTGGTACTACGCTTTCAATGACGTGTTTTCTTGCTGTGGGAAAAGCTGTGGGCAAGCAGCGTTGTGCGCATGCGCAAAAAACGCTATTAAAATGGTAGGAATTAGCAAGTTTCAGTTCGTAATTGTGTTATTACTAGATATAAAATTCCCTAAAAAAATATTTATATATAATTCTTGCAATATAAATAATAATTTTGTGAAGATCATTGCGATATTAGATATTATATTATGTATATATAACTTGCTTTGTTAAGTTCCTATCTGAATATGGATACGTGCTGATACACGAGTCGTTCGAGTTTTTGTCCACAAAGAAAATAATTAAACTTTATGACATTACAACCACAATACTCTTTAGGGAAGTAGATGCCGTGGTCTAAAGTAAAGCAATCTATCAAGTGGCTGAGATTCCGTTACAGAAAAAAAAATACAATTAAACCATATCTAGCACATTGAAAATTTAATAACATTTTTTATATTCCATACTTGCGATACTGTTGGTCGTAATATACGAGTGGCATATGAGGTTAACAGCTTTCGTATGATATCAGATGAAATGCCGAAGGTTGTGAATCCTCACTAATTGATTGTGAGGGGAGCATTAAGCGGTTTCTTCACCGGACCGAGGTCGGATTCGACCGGCAGATATCTTAACACAAATCTAAACTGTTTTTATATCATAACTGCACGTTTAGGAATTTTGTTAATATATTGGAAACTTTACGGATGTTGTATATTTTTTTTAATGTTCTAAGCGATCGTTTAAATGTCAATCAAACAGAGTGCCTAAATTCACGAGTGAGTTTTAGTAGCATAACGAAGTTGTCTATATTGATTAGTCCAGTATTTTTCAATTATTAAAAATATTGGCTATGTGGTCTTAGAATTTAATTAAGAGATGGCAGATTTCATTATTGTACAAAACCTAACATTTAATGCTGTACTTCTAAATAGATTTAACTAGCCGACTGCAGGTTAGTGTTCCAGTACAACTACTTAGATATCATTGGGAACATAAACAATGTGCTTATTTGTTTTGCTCGTTTGCGCCTGGCCACTGAGGCAGTGACCCTCGTGGTCGGGCGCATTAGACGGTTGGGCCTTGAGGTGGCCCTCGAGAAGACCGAGGCCCTAATGTTCCATGGGCCTCGGCGAGGGCCGCCTCCAGGGGCCCACATCTATGTGGAGGGCGTCCGTGTCAGGGTGGGGACCAAGATGAAGTATCTGGGCCTCATCCTGGACGGACGCTGGCGGTTCGAGCCCCACTTCAAGGGGCTCGGACCGCGCATAGTCAAGGCGGCAGCGGCGCTCGGACGACTCCTCCCCAACACGGGGGGGCCGGGCGCCGTCTGCCGTCGCCTCTATATGGGGGTCGTCAGGTCCATGGCCGCCTACGGGGCACCGTTGTGGGTCGACGCCCTCAACGCCACAAATATCCGTGCTCTGAGAGCTGCGCAGCGTACCGTGGCGTTGAGGGTGATACGGGGATACCGTACGGTGTCCTCGGGGGCGGCCATGGTGCTGGCCGGCTCCCTTCCCTGGGAGCTAGAGGCGGAGGTTCTTGCCGCCGTATATCAATATACGGCGGTTAAGAAACGGATGGGGGAGCCTCTAGCTCCCAGAGAAATAGAGGAAAGAAGAAGAGAGAAGAGGGATGAAGTGGTGGAAAGGTGGAGGCGGGACCTGGCGGACGCGCGGTACGGTCGATACACGATCGACGCCGTCCGCCCGGTCCTGCCGGATTGGCTTAATAGAGGATGGGGCTCCCTGACGTTCCGACTGGTGCAGGTCCTGACCGGACATGGTTGCTTCGGTTGGTACCTGTACCGGATAGCACGCAGGGAGCCGACTGCCGTATGTCATCAGTGCGGCGTTGACCCGGACACCGCGCAGCACACTCTGTCTGAGTGTGCTGCGTGGGAGGAGCAACGTCGCACTCTGGCTGCGGCGGTAGGGCAAGATCTGTCACTGCCGAGCGTGGTTGCGGCCATGCTCGGCAGTGAGGAAGTGTGGAACGCAATGGCCGCCTTCTGCGAGGAAGTCGTCTCGCAGAAGGAGGCGGCGGAGAGGGTTCGTGAGCAAGATCCTCAAAGTGACCCTCTCCGCCAACGGAGGACAGGCAGGAGGAGGCGGCAGTTTGATCGCCTCCTCCCACCATAGCTGGACCGGGGAGGATGGGTCGGGGGACCCATCTTCCCATTGCACAGGTCCGGCGGAAGGAGGAGACGGCCGGTGTGTACCCGGCTGTCTCCTAACAAGACGGGGCCCGGCGGCGGCGCTTTTGCTACTGGGCCAACCGCTGGGGCGGCACGATGAAGTCTATAGAGATCTCGTGCCGCCCCAACTATAGCGGCAGACGTACACCGTGGGGTTTTAGTCCGTGCGACTCGGACATAACCCACCCTCTCCCCCGGGAGGGTGGCGTATCCATAAGGGATTTCCCCACGTTAAAAAAAAAAAAGACAAGAGAGCGCCACGTAAATGCGGTCCTACAAAAAGTGACTTATACTAAGGCCCACGTTTGCAACACGAGGCTTCTAATAATTAAATAATGAAACATCATCTTTTGACTTTTCTGCATATCGTATGAAGTTGAATAAACTCCTAATAATTAAAATTAAAATCAATTTTTCCATGAGCCGACTTTTATGAAATAAAGTATATAATAGGTTGCTCCTAGCTACGTTTCAATTGCTTGTGAAAATTCAATTGGTATTTTAGAGATTAACGTTTTCGAATACATAAACAAGCAACCAAACCATATTTTACAAAATAAATATATTGTATTTTGGTACAAACTCTCCTTGATTGGAAGTCAGGTTTTGACATTTTCCAATGTACGGACACATCCGTTGTGCAATTTTTGGTAATTTTATAGATAAATTAACAGCTTTACAGTTACATTTTTAAATTTGTATTTCTTTTCTTATTTTATGTAATAATATAGTAATTGAAAGTCTCTAGTATTCTGGTTGTCAAATATACATATAATAATATACTCTGGTATTACACTTTTATCTTACATTTGAATGAAAGGTCATGTCTTTTTCTGTACCGGTGACAACGTGTATGGAGACAATCATATGATCAGTTGAGTAGTTAAGGTGTGAAAGCATAACAAATAAACAAGCAAGCTCACGTTTGTTAAGGTAGGATATTCTTATATCACTGTATAATGTGATGTTGTATGATACAAAAATACGAATATTTATTTATTTATTCTGTCTCGACAACAGATAATAAATTACACAAAATGCACATTAATAATAATAGCTTACAGAACCAAACTTGTCTTCTTATTAATGTTAGGCACGACGTTTTACAAAATAGAGAAAAAAATAATTAATGTTTTTGCGTGTAAACACAATTAATAAATATAATTTTTATGTCATTAAAATATTATTGAGACCACTGAAATCCTTGCTTATATTTCCGTAAAATATATCCAAATCCTTTACGTTATTATTGTATGCTCTTCACATTCTGTATAACGAATTATAATAAGAGACATTATTTGAGCAATGTGGAACTTCAATGTTACTATGACTTCTTATGATTATCTCTTATGATTATTGATAGTTCCCAAAATCCCAATCCCAATCCCATTTGATCCTTTCGATTACCGCAACATTAATAAGTAAAAAATATTACGATATATTTGTCGTGAAGCGTATTAATATATTTTAATGTATAACTCACGATACGTACGTCTGTGCATTATTAACATTTTATACTAGCCTAAAGCAAAATAGACAGGAATGAATGTAGCAGCTGGTGGTGACCACCAGATACCGCTTGAGGACACCATTACAGCTTTATAACTATTTAGACATAGTTATTTTAGCATGCAATACTTAGGGTTGTTCGTTCTGCTATTGAATAATGCTACTAGATATTTAATTTTAAAAATGTTTCCATATTACCCAGGTCAGCAATGTTTGATAATGTAAGATAATGATAGACGATAACAATTAGGAAATCTGGATGCTTGAGGAAAGTTCCTTAAGCATTGCTATTGAATGATAATTATAAAACTTTAGGTTTCTTGAAATTCGAATTTGACGAATTCAAATTAATATTTTATAAGTAAAAAAACAGGGCGTGTCGTAAAACACAAGATAGAAGTGAATTTTTTGTATTACAAGAAAATATTTTAATTTAAAAAATACAGCGAAAAGCCAACGTCACGCAGGGTTCCCTGGACGTCATACTTTTAAGTAGGGACCGCAACCAACGTTGCAAGTTCGGTGATCACATGAGAACCGTTGTTTTGTACACTCTACCCGACACAATGTTTATCTCCATCACTTTTCGTCACACGAAACAATTGCCGATCAGTATTTAAAAGCAAGGGCCCATAAGAATATTCACTTCAAAAACATTTTATTTTATACTTTATTTATCTTTAGGTTGGCTCATCTGCTTAATCTGTATGACAACTGGTAGATTCCCCGCGATCTTCCCGTATGTGCTATCTGTAATACGGTTTTATTTGGAATGGACTTTTTTTTGTTAAATTAATTTTTAAAGTTCTTTATATCTAAATGTGTTTTGTAGGTCAACTTTATGATTGTCAGAAAGGTAGAAACAATTTCGTGTGTGTGTTAAAATCAGACTGACAATAGTCAGGTAGTCACGTCGGGCGTGATTTCGTTTGATTAATCGATTGAAGATAGTATCTGCTGTTCAAACTAATCTGTTCCGTGTATTGTTACCAGGACTAAGATCTGATCATCTGACGCCAATCGAAAATTATAAATCTATAGCACCAGCTAATATCTAATAAACATTTACTAATATTTCTGAACTAAGAAATGTATGTCACTATATATATTGTAAAAATCATGATAAAATGTCTTTAAAATTGTTTTTTTCATCAGGTTAATTGTTTAAAAGTATAAACATCAGAACTATTGACAACATTAAAAATGGTGACATTATGGAGGCTATATTGGTTTCCAAGGTTATAAAAAAATTGACGTTTTTGCATAATAATATTATAATTAATTAATACAATTTCTACAGAAACAACACCTTAATGGCGCCATAAATAACATTTTATGTCAAGATTTCAATTCTTATTGATAATAAAAATAATTTAACTATTTCCAGAGCGTGACAACCCTAATATAGCCACAACTAGTTTATTTTTAGTTTAATAATATGCTATGATTTCGGCTGATTGGTATAATAGCTGCGATAATCACTATGTGATTACTATGTGTATGTAATCACTACACAGACTTCCTTGCAAACAGATTCTTGTTTGTTTTTGTAACAGTTCCTTAGTTACTGTCACTACATTATTACTATTTCAAATCATAAGCATTAGATACATAAGTATACACTATTTTATTATATTTTATGTTATATAGTTCATATGTTTTATTTATATCAGTGTGTGTGTGGTTGAAATTCGATCATAATAATAACTTTTTTCTCTAGCTGTTCATCATGTAGATATTATTATCTATCAGTACCAGCCTGTCTCTCTAAACAGAGCGTGCTCACGCCCACGCCCGCGTAACCACAGATCACGCCGCCGTGGTCTGGGGGTAAATTTCGCTCCCGCACACCAGACTAGGCCCCCCTCGGCAGCAGCTCAAGCCTAGGTCCGTTCCCTCGGCGTGGAGCCCTTGAGTACGCTGCTCGCGCGATACAGTGACACAAAATCTTACATCACTGCGACAACATTACACATATCACCTCCACGCACGTGCACGCATACACGCTTACACATAAAGTGGATGGGTTTTTCTTTTCTTTCCCGTATCGAACTGTAATAGTTTAGAATCTTTTCCGATACAAAATACACATAGGAGTTGTTGAGATATGTATGCTTGGTACACATATATGTTTCAGCAACTCTTATTGGTATGAATAGTTTAGCTTTAACTTAGGTTAGCTTTGATAGGTCGCGAATTGCATGAACAGGCAACAGCCAAGCCGAGGTGTGCCGCGCACCCTTGAGCTGGTTGCCAAAACAAAAATCGGCTGAGTGCCTTAAGCGCTCGCCTTAGTAGTCCGGTGAAGCTGTTAAGACCTTGCCAGGTCAATAGCATAGTCAGTTCGAGAAAAAAAAAAAATATTATTATCTATAGTGAGTATTGTATACATACTGTGAATTATAGGTGCAAGGAATGTGAAGTTTGATGGATGTTGGCTTATAGATGAAGGGTTCGGCTCTACGATGGTACTGAAAAAAAAATAACAAAAAGAAATCAATAGCAACTAGATAAAAAATAAAGAAATCGATTGAACAACACAGGAAGAAATAGTATTGCACTGTTATATCTTTGTTTGTTTATAGATACATTTAAACTACAATCAAACTCAATCATAGTATTGTCGGGCAATATGTTGGAAACTGCAGCTTAGAAATCTAAAATAACTCTATTTTCTTGGAAAATATTGTAATAAAAAACAGTTTATTAAAAATTCTTTATTCATCCATATTGTCTGACTTTAAAATAACTTATATATATTCTTGTATGTGTATCTTCTTATCTAAAGTCGACTTTTCAGACTTAGTATGTTATCATGTAACAAGTAAAATAATTTAGATTAAAAAAAATAATTTAAATTCTGTTTTCCCACACACAGTAGTACTACAAGAACATTTCTCAGATTCAGGTTTTCTCTAGATGTTTTCTTTCACCGTCAGCCGATAGTGTTAACTATTTAAATTAGTAAATGTACGCGAATTGCGAAAAAATTGTTGGTACATGCCGCCGGGGTTCGAACCTGCGGACATCGATTGATATTACTCAGGTTAAACCACTAGACGCGACTTATTTACTTTTAAATTGGAAACAATTTTGAATAGATTCAGAGAGATTATATGTAATCTAAAAGCCCTGATTAATCTGTGTATAATATCATAAGTTTTAGACGGACATGTACAACAACTCAGACATCATATCAAATCTTGAGTCACGGGAATATCGCAATGTCATCGAAGATTTATTGATACAATTAAGATTGTTTGAGATAAACCGTTCATGTGTTACCGCTTAGTTATGGCAATGTGTTATTTTATCTCTAGTCAGGACATAATGCGCACAACTTACTGCGAATTTACACTTGTATAGAGAGCATCTGTACGACAACTTTAAAACCATCGTTGAATAATATTATTATGTAACTAGCTGTGCCCGCAACTCCGTCCGCCTAATCCGATGTAAAAAACAGTGACTTATAAAATCATCTGTTTTCCCTCGTACTTAAGATGCGTCGTCATTAAAATGGCAATAACTTTTGATAGAGTGAACCGAGTATACATTTTATGATTTTCTTGGAGAGGTTTGATCGTGAACGCAGTACTATAGCAGTGATGCGTGTTCAAACAGACTGACATTTCTAAAAATGATTGAAACGTATTTTATTACTCATTCCAGCAATTTTTGCACAAAAATCTAAAAAGTACAGACACGTTTGATTTAACAACGTTTTTAACAATTAAAAACGACACTTACAGTAACATTTAACGTGTACATTAGATATGTAAATACTAACAGCGTGTTAAATGAGGTTTGTCATCAGCAACATATTTGAAACCTTAACCCACGATATTGCAACTACCTCAGTGCTCACTTACACTGCATAAGGAACTATTGAAACAATTACTTAAAATATTATTATAAATATTTTTATTTAAATTACATTTAATATAAATTGCCATTATAATTGAGATTTTGTGACTATAAAATAGTAACGGCTTGTCTATTCCGCAAGAAACTGAATTATGGAACTCTTTACGTAATACGTCTATAATCTAAGATCCTATTAGGAAGACCTCTATATCATTAAAGTTATTAATAATTATAATGTCGAATAACAGCTAGTGTAAAATAGAATAACCTCAATTACTTTTTATAAGACTCGCTATCTACCAGTGAAAGTCTCGTGAAAATCGGTTTAACCGTTTTGGTGATAGCACAGCGGGCGAAACCACGGTTAACAGCTAGTATAAATTAAAATTGCCTAAATTACTTTTTGTGAAGTCAGCTATCTGCCACTGAAAGTTTCGTGAAGATCGGTCAAACTGATTTGGAGATAGTACTGCGTGCGAAGCCACGGCTAATAGCTAGTATAAACTAAAATTTCTTGAATTACTTTTTATAAGGTTAGATATCTGACAATAAAATTTCGTGAAGATCGGTCTCACCGTTTTGCAGATAGTACTGCAGGCGAAGCCAGGGTTAACAGCTAATCTAAATTAAAATAAACGAAATTGCTTTTTATAAAATCAGCTATCTGTCGGTGAAAGTCCCGTGAAAATTGGTCCAACCGTTTTGGAGATAGCATTGCAGATAAAGCCGCGATTAATAGCTAGTCTAATTTAGAGTAGCCGAAGTAACCCGCTGTAATTTCAGCTATTTGCGGGTGAAATTCCCATCAATCTCGGTCTAGCCCTTTCGGAGATTAGCCAGAACAAACAGACAGACAGACTGACAAAAATTTTAAAAATTGCATTTTTGTTATCTTTTGCGTGTATACTTTCATACCCAATCAGTAAAACAAAATTATTTTGATATTACATACAGACACTTAATTTTTATTATATGCATAGAAGACTAGCTGTGCCCGCGACTTCATCCATGTCATTCATGAAAATCGAAAAAGTACAGACACGTTAGATTTACATTCTTTTTATATGTATAGATAAATACTGTGGGAGTTCTTTTGAAAGGTGGGGCATTTCTCGTGAAGCGGACAACCAAAAAAAGGTAAGGTTCTGAAATTCGTTCATATTCAGCTTAATTGGACTTCTATTAGGTATGAATGTGAATGCATAATTATTATTTTTCTATCACGTTTATTAAGTTAAGTTAAATTATGGGCTTCTAAAGAACAGACACATCTGAAATTCAGATTTTTTGGAAGTAGTTTTTCAAATTGAATAATTTTACAATAAAATATTAAACGCAGCGATTATATAGAACAACTGTTGTTCTTTTTGAAAATAAAATAAAACTTGAAAAAAACTAAATTAAATTTTTCGAAACAAAATTTTTGTAACTTGGGCATTTTTTTCTTTCTTTTCTTTTTACATCAAAACGTCGCTTAAAATACACATCAAATAATAGGTCTTTACCTATGACATTGCTGTTTTGCAGTTACTGGCCATTTCAAATAAAAATAATTTTTGTTTGGCTAAGAATTCTAATTTCAAATTAATTTTATTTTAAAAACATGGATTTTTTTTCCAAAAGTAGTCTTTTATATATTGATTAGTGTTACATTTTCATCGCATTTCAATCTTTTTTATCATCATGGATACGTTAAAAATTCGAGTAATTATGGAATCTGAGTACCGTCGTGGCAGCAACGCGGCACAAGCGGCACGCAACATCAACGACGTTTACGGAGCTAACACTACAAGCCAACGCACCACCTTGTTATTGGTTTGCTCGCTTCCGTTCTACGAATTTTGACCTGAAAAATGAACCTCGCGGTCGTCCGAAGACTTTAGTTGACAATGACGAATTAAAGGCGATTGTGGAAGCTGATGATACACAATCTACGGCTGAATTAGCAGCAGCTTTCGACGTTAGCGTCAAAACAATATTGGTCCATTTGCGTCAAATTGGCAAGGTAAAAAAGCTTGACAAATGGGTGCCCCATGAACTCAATGATCGCCAGCGCGAAGTACATGTCGAGACGTGCCTTGCACTACTCAACACACACACAAATGAAGGAATTTTGAACCGCATTGTTATCTGCAATGAAGAATGGATTCTGTTTGATAAGCGCTCAGCAAGTTGGTTGGACCCTGGTTCAGCACCTAAACAATGCCCTAAACGAAAACTTACCCCTAGAAGAGTGATGGTCTACTGTTGGTGGTCTAGCGCCGGTGTGATTCATCACAGCTTCTTACCAAACGAAGTGAGCATTACTGTAGATGTGTACTGTGAAGAACTGAACACAATGATGGAGAAGCTGGCACATCTCCAACCAGCATTGGTCAATCGCTCGCCTCCGCTGCTCCTGCATGACAACACGCGACCTCATACTGCACAGCAGACGGTCTCCAAGTTGCAAGAACTGGGGTTGGAAGTTCTCCGTCATTCGCCCTACTCACCAAACGTAGCGCCTCCAGACTACTACTTTTTCCAGAATTTGGATAACTCCCTGGCGGGAAAAAAATGTAATACCCGAGAGGCAATACAAAATGCCTTTGAAGAATTTGTTGCCTCCCGTCCAGCTGATTTCTTTAAGAAGGGCATCAATATACTGCCACTGCATTGGCAAAGATGCATTGATTGCATGGGTGATTACTTCGATTAATACAAATAAAAAATACATGAAAAAATTCGTTTAAATTTTTTCATACAAAACAACAATTTCATGGGTAATATTTAGCTTAATAAAAAGTGTGATCAAATATTTTAAGCATTTTATATTATCGCGATAACCATGTTACTATTATGTTTTTTTCTTTATATTGATGTAATTGATGTGTACATTAGATCTCATTAGTAATTGTAAACATAGTGATAGGTAATGACGAAAAAGTGAATAGTGTTTATTATAATTTATTGATTTTTTGTTGAGCAAATATAAATACATTAATGTAATAGGAATGTTGAATTTTAGGTCATACTTGGAAACAAAAAATAATGTACACATATTAATTAAAATAACGTATCTAGTTTTTTGTGAATATATATTATTTCTTGAATATGTCATGTTGGCGTACTGTAACATTTGTATACGTTGAACGGCATTGCAATACGTGTACGCGCTGATCAAGGCCGGGCACACTTCCTCGCAACTCCTGCGTACCTAATCGTCAAACAAAGCTATAAACTACACGTTTTAATGCTACCAGTGGTTTTTTGCACACCTATCATTTCATACGCCTTGATGTAAATTATAGTTTTCTGACAAATCTTTATGAGGAATACGTTACGTAGCCTGCAAAGATAAACTTGAACTATTTGATAATACGGATGACTACATGAGTGTACTACTGAAGAAAGATCTTTCTCATTCCTGCAAAATGTATGAATTTAATTATTATGTAAGTTCAAGATGCGTAGGTGATTCCAAATCTCAGTAGGCCTGTAGTTTTGTATTGTTGACTTAACGCAAACCATTTTTACAGGTTTCTTGAAGAGGATAGTTTTGTCTTCAATAGATTTCTTGGTATTTGATGGTACATAACGAATTATCGGCCATGGGATCAATATCCTATTGGAATTACCAATTCAGCTAATACGACTGTATTCCATTTTTGGTTGTATAATGATGAGTGCTAGATTGTAGTTATTTCTTAAAAATTATTTTATTATATTTCGAAAAAGAGATGGTACTTTGTCTAATAGAAAGAATAGTACAGTCCGAATTGAATGGCAACCACCGAAAGAATAGCAGTCCATAGCAAGTAGCTAGTATCATATCAACATGAGTTAACGTGATGACACGCTTAAGAGAATTTGGCATCATAAGAAGCATGAAGATTGATTACTGTTTCCCCATTTTCTCGTTACGAAAAATCTAAGACATCCCATTCCTATCAGTTCGTACCCATATAGATTATCATAACATCATGGTTCCGAAGATCAGTTTGTAATTCCAGCGAGAAAGGGTGGACATATAATTTTATCTACAAAATCTTAACGTTATGATGACGATACACGAAGCTATCATGACTTTGCTACTTGATTGCGCATAGTGTGATTTGAAATTGAACTTAGCGATGTCCGTGTATGGTGCAAGTGAAGAGCGATTATCCCAAATATTATTTAAATACAAATAGAGTATACAGTACAGTCTAAAGACAGCGGCGATTGTCGGTGATAAGTACTATCGGCAGTTGACGCCGTTTGATGGTCCAGATATCATAAGAGGAAAGAAAGAAGGAACACGTTGGCCGGTAGGCAATTCCACACTACACACAGTGTGGTAGATATAATAATTTTTGTACTTCTTTGTTCTTGCCGGGATGGTAGCTAGCGTGTTCATGTGGTGACGTGTACTCGCCCGTGTAGTTTTATAGTGGAAATGAGAGAATGGGATAAGGATAAACAACTCTTCAGAATACTAACTATGATACAAACGAGAAAACACGCTCAATGAGGAAATATCCCTTCGAAACTGTAGTGGTTTCATATAATTAGTGATGTCTGTATTATTTAAATTGGGGACAACCGGTCGCTGCAAATTGCCCATGGTATGAATGTGATATCTTGAGAAACAATCCCAGATATGCGAATAGCATAACTATGCTTAACGAAACTTGAGCCTTATAAGGAAGATATAGCCGGATATGCCCAGTCTCTGTAATGTTGTGGTGCTTACTGTACATGGCTTATTATTTACAAACATTATAACTTTGCCTTATAATAAATAGTAGTAATCATTCGCTAGTTTAGACCTGTTAAGTAATTAATATAATTTTATTGTTATGTGATATCTGAAAATATGTTTAGTAAAGAAAGAAAAGTTTAGAAAGTGAAAAATTATATACCATCGTATCAAAAAGTAAATCTATGACAAGAAACCTGTTGTCAGCGTACTGCCTACCTATAAAAACGGCGCTGGTTTTCAGCCAGCCCTTAAATTTTCGTGCTACATTAACTTGTTAAATAGGTCTTATTTGAAATATAAGTACGCAGGTTAGTTAGTTCATAAACGCTTAAGTTGTTAAATTAGGGCAAGAGTCCGTATCGGCGTAATGGGGTGAGCGATTGCACGCGATTACGCACACGGATCACGTACGCGGCGGAGAAATTACGCGCGTCTATCCCGGCGGATCGGGTCCCGGTTCGGTCAATCGATGCCTCTCCCTGGGCTGCCGTAACGGCGCCCCACCGACAAATCTTCGGACTCTTTTTTAAATCTTTAAAAAATTTCAAGTATAGACGTCAAGTTTCCTGACCTACTTGGAATTTAAAATAAACATATCTTGAATTGCATAGTATAATTCCATCAAAGGACGACTAGACGCCCTATGTGGTTGATATTCCCGTGATTCGTACGAGGCCACCTGCTTCCACATTTATTATCCCATCATTATATAACTTGGGATTGTTCAAAAGTAGTGTTAACAGGTATTTAGCGGGTAAGCGCTATCCATCGCCGGCCTCATCTTTCATGGTATAATTATTTGAAAAATGATGAAAATAAACATTATTTTCAAGTAACTCTAACGGCTTATACAACGTAACTCGATATAGATCTAAGATGTCAGGATTTTTCAAACTTATTTAACGTTTCGTTATATTTTGGCTAATTTTAATAATATCTACACTAATTAAATGTTATTGTAATGTATAAGCTATAAAGTATATACAGTAAAGTTTCATTAAAAGACATTAAATAGTGTTTGCGTGAAGAAGTAACAGATATCCATTATATTCTCATCTACAGACCTACCTGACAACATGCATGTATACCAATGTTGAGATGAACGTGTGGGGTAAATAGAATGGAGAATATTAGGAGTGAGTATATCTGTGTGGCAGATACAAAAAAATGGAACAAAAGTATTGATTTCTGGTACCCCAGAAACACAAACAGACAATAAAGACGACATTTCCGAAGATGAGAAGAGAATATAAAGGCAATAGCACGGAAACATGGACTAGGAAAGCACTAAAAAGAACAGAGTGGAAAGAAATGAGAAAGAAAAAGAGGCCTTTGCCAAAGTTGGCCAAACAGAATGAGTTGTCGATGTCGATGGACTGAAGTAATTTAAAATGATGTAATACTGTTTAATGTAAGGTGTATTAATAATCTATATTTATATTAGTGTGGTACGTCAAGAGGGCATGTCATGAGGAGGAATGAAACTTGTATCATTAAAATAGTGTTAAGAAGGTCAGGATGATTGCTGTGATAGTGTACATAGAAGTAGAAGGAGACCTAAGAGAACATGAATGGATTATGTGCAAAATGATAAGAGTGTAAAAATTGTTTAATATTGAGTGCTAATTTCATAGACGTGAATGGAAGAGAAAATCGTTGTGTGCCATCTCTATTTAAATAAGGCTTTTGAAAGAAGATAATGATTATATTTATAAGCGTTGTGTTTATTGCTGATATAAAAAATACTTTACGGAACATAAAATATTAACGTCACTAAATTATATGATCAAGACCCGTTTAAAATCATTTACAGATAATAAGGAAGCGAACATATATGATACACTAATAAAACCGTCAGACGTGATGCACGATCTAGATTTGGACTCGATTATATTTATAATTTTAATTCATTGTTAGTTTTTATTACTTAATTTTTTATAGTTGACCGGATAGATCATGTTATTGTTACTATATTTGCATTCATGGTGGTAGAGCCACGCTGAAGCTATTACTGGTTTCAGCATGAATGGGTCAGCTCGTTATGGGTAGTACCACCCTCTCATAGAAAACCAACGTGAAGTAACAATGCTTGCATTGTTGCGTTTGGTTCGGTCAGTGAGAGCGCCGGAGGCCCATCTCCCCTCCTCTCTCCACTCCCTCTCCCTCCTCTAACGCTTCCCCCCAAAGGGTGGCAAAGCACTGGCGACCCCTCTGGTGTTGTTTGTGTCCATGGACGGTGGTGATCACTTAACATCAGGTGACCCACCTGTTCGTTTGCCACTTATGATATATAAAAAAAAATCATACGAAAGTACGTTATTGTTTTTACGCCAGGCGGCTTCTTGTGGGGTTATTTGAAACTACGATTATTTCTCTCCATTTAACAAATCTAGAAATAAGAAGTTTGTAGTCTATAGAGGAATTAACCTATAGTGGTGTTCTACTACAGATACTATACCTTTCAGCCCCCTTTAGTGCCTATCGTCTTGTCGGTGTATAAATTGGCAAGGCTAAAACTTCTTCGACTATATCCAAGGAGTGATCACGTGACATACTATCTTGGGTTTTAATTATTACTTAATTATTTTTATTTTCATTGTCACCATAACACCCAGAGACCATTCATATCTAGACATTAAATGATTGCGTTTAAAGTTTTAACGGTGTTGTTGTAATAAAATCACTTAAATATAAAATATAACCTTTAATCAGATCTGGCATTATGTCTAGTTTTATATAGCTGGTGCTTGGTAATTCATGTCTAATCATAAGTACTATGTGACATTGACATATTTTAGATAAAAAATATTGCATTAGGTTTAATCCTTTTTAAGTTTATTTATAATTTGCAATGTTTCATTTTTATTAATTTTGAAGTCAAGATAGTTTGGTTATAGTGGGTTCGTATAACGCACCGATTGACGTAAGATTCAATCAATGAAAAAACTATATCGTAAAACTATGATATATTAGTAAGATATTTTGGAATTTCTGCGTTTTGCTATTTATGTAGTAAGGCCATACCGCCTAATATTTATAGGTTTACTCTGGCGGTGGAAATATCCATTTGAGAACAACTCCCAATTTTAGGCTGTATCGCCATTAAATATCAGTTGAGCTTGTGATTATGCACTATATCTATAAGGTATGACAAAACATGAAATAGTAAAATCTTAACCTGCCCTGTAACAATATAACCGTAAATATAAATACTAAGGGTTACTCGTAAAAATACATTCTGCCAAAAGTCTAAAGCAGAAATGTCGTAAAGGAGAAAAAATATTATTATTTTGAAAATAACTCTCCGTGCGTTAAGCCCCCGGGGTGTTCTGCGACCCGCGCGTCCTGCTCACCCCCGACCAGCCCTCACCGTAATGCCGCTTTATGCAACGTGTACGTGCGTGACAATCTCGCTTTATTGCCTCCGACGAGCGATTCAATGGATCCGCTATCATTTTTTTTGGATTAGGAATGATTTTGATCTGTCTAAAACGCTTAATGGATTTAGAGTTGTATGTATTGATAAATAGATACGAAAATTGTAACAGAGTTATTGACACATCTCTGCTTTAAAATGTCGAAATTTCTCTGTTACTATCGGTTAGTTTATATTTACATTACAACATGAAGTTAAGCGACAAGGTATTAAATGAGTTACTAGACTATACATTACATATGCGATTACAACAATAATTTATATTTTCTTGATCAGTAAATTCGGGGACCAAGGGCAAATTGAACGCGCGGTGAGATCTCATATTATTGTACTACCACAAGGCACTGCTCAATTTGTGTGGTGAAATTTCTACACACAATTTTTTTGTTCGAACTGACTCGCTATTCGTTTAGCAAGGCCTTAACTGCTTCACCGGACTAACAAATAAAATGTGCTTAATAATGAATGTTTACCTAACGTTGACAATAATTCGATATCTCAAACATGAGTATAACCACGAGTTACAGGTACTAAGTAATATATTTCCAATTCTAAGGACGCGGACGGTTTGATATATCGTGTAACATTAAAATGTTATCATCTTAATTATGATACGGTTGTGGTAAAATGCTATAACAATACAAAACAAAAGCAGTGTTCAGAACACCCCGAGCACGTTCAAACCGGCGCACATTATCTTGTATCTCTTTAAATGTGAACGACAATTTTTTTGACAGCCCACCCCATCGGACCTCAACGTAAATAATTTTATCTCGTTTTGTCGCCAAAAAATGTGGCGCACAGATTCCGTTTTATTTTGAAATAAAAGTAGATGCATGTATACATCACGCTAATTCTTTAGTTTATATTAATATCAACACCACACACTATGATTTTTCTTCGATAATTAGTTAAGTCAATTTTAAGATAAACATTAAAATCTTGCATGAATTACATATTATAAAGTAAAGTATATGAAATATCTAATGTAATGTAATGTGAATAAATATGAATTAAACATTAATATTTATTTAACACTAGCTGAGCCGGCCACGCGTTGCTGTGGCTCAGTTATTATATCATTACGTATTGATAAGAATTCATAATTATTGTTGATAATATGAACAATAAATATCACTTAACGATTAAAATTATTTTTTAACCGACTTCAAAAAAAGGAGGAGGTTATCAATTCGTCTGTATTTTTTTTTTTTAGTATTTATCGCAATCTCATTGCAAAAATTATAGCATATAAAACTTATTGATAATATGGTTTTAGAAAGGAATAATAATAATAATGTGAATTAATAATATTCATAATTCATGTTATTAATTTAATCACATTATAATTACAGCTTAAAAACGCGCTCAAAGCGGCTAGCAGGTAGCACCTGTATAATATAATTTCGATATAGTACTAAATTTAATACGTTTTATACGAACAATATTTTTGTTACACTATCGAGTACCGACCGTTGACTATTAGATTCTTTTTAGCAATATTTAAAAAAAATGCCCGGCTTACAGAAAATATATATGCCATCAAGAACAAAACATGTAAAATAAAACCAAGTTACGTAACTCAGTTCTACCGAAAAAAATTGTGAGATCCATGTAATACCAAGTCGGTTACTTTATTAAGTCCTACTTAAGATACCTTCTGTCTTAAGTTATTACGTAATTAGCTAACCTAACAAACTTCTTGTAGTGACCATATCAATATTAAAAATCTTTTATGTTTAAAATAAAATATAATATATTGACTTTTCGGCTTCTAGTCTTATCCACAACGAAAATGGCCTGAACTGCTTCGAAAAAGTAAATTTTCAATAAAAAGTATTAACCGACTTCAATATCAATTAATCAAAAACCTATAAGGCACTAAAGGCGGAAAATAAATAGTTTATCAAATTAACCAAATTAAATAAAACATATGAATATGTGTGCTACCTAGAGATGTATTGGAAGTCGGTGCCAACCAAACCGAACATCATTTCATCTACAGGTACAAAGTTTAAGTCGACTCTCGCGTCTCTGTAATACAAAAATTTTGGTTGGTACCGACTTCCAGTACATCTCTAGGTAGCACACATATTCATATGTTTTATTTAATTTGGTTAATTTGATAAACTATTTATTTTCCGCTTTTTAGTGCCTTATGGGTTTTTGACTGATATTGAAGTCGGTTAATACTTTTTTTTGAAAATTTACTTTATTTAATATAAAAAACTACTGTTTGTGACTTAGATATTAAAGTTAGACATATACTGTCGCTGACTTTTTAGTAGGCATTATTTAGCTCTCCAATTTTTCTCTAGAACTTAATAATATATCTCTCATCGTTAAAGCAGCGTTCGTAAGAAACGTTTTCGTTCGATCGTTTTTTCTCCGACTTACTTTGCAAATCCAACTACCACATAAAAGTCTTTTCATTTTTTGGATTAATATATAGCCCATGACACTCACAAATAAAATGGCTTTTTATTGGTAAAATACTTTTCAAAATCGGTTTAGTAGATCCAGAGATTACCCTTTACAACCTCACAAACTCACAAACTTTACCTCTTTATAATATTATTAGTATTCACTAGTTACCCGCCCTGACTTCGCACGGGTATACTAACAAAGAAAATGAGATCAAATTTTCCTTTTGCAGTAGAACTATATAATGAAATGACATGCCAATGATACATTAACATCAATCTGTCAATATTTTTGTACAACTCTCTACTGTCTTCTGTACTCATTCACTTATCACTTGTCACTTTTATTTCAAATTTTACACTTCCGAGTAATTTTTCAAATATTATCGACAGATAACTTTAAGACAATGGTTTTTATGAAGATAAAAACTTTGTCATAACAATAACAAACACAACAATAAAACAATTCGCCAAATAGATGCAACCGTTTTGGACTCATGCTCATAGATTCAGCAAATTATTTTTATTTATATAGATATTTCTTATATGCGTCATTATCCGCGGAAATAAATAAAAGAGTATTACATTTTTATAGGTAACGATATATTAAAGATGCATTGAATTGCTTCACCATTAACTATTAAAACGCTCGAAGTAAGTATACTTGAAATTATAAACACCAAAAAGGCCTTCACGCTACACTAACTTATAGCAGTGACATTGCTTGCGTTTAATCACACTTTTTCCAATTATGTTACGTTCTTTTATCCCATAGACAACATTTTTCAAAAACGGTATAATGCATTTTCCAAAATAAAAGACGTATATTTTAAACTAATCTAACTACTCAATCCTTGCACTAGCAGCTAAATACTTATATATAAATGAACACATTTTAGAGACGAATATAAAGATATATAACGGAATCCAAGAAACGACCAGTTCGGTACGTCCGCGAATAATCTTGAATTATTGACATTCGGTACGTCACTACATCTATTTTTACGACGACTGTACCGATTCCGAGCCTTTTTTATGTCTCTAATATATTTCATACACACATAGGAAAATAGAATGTGTCAAGAGTGAATCCCCTTATTTGTATACACAGTTCCATACTTCCTTTAATCAGCGTTATAATCTTTACTCAGTGAGCTATTGTAACAACTACAGTAGTCCGGTGAAGCTGTTAAGACCTTGCTAGGCCCATAGCGTAGTCAGTTCGAAAAAAAAAGGAACAAACTGTACGGTACAAACGGCGGTGGTGACAAAACGACTTCTGTGGTGCGTCAAATTTACAGTTGCGAGTCTAACAATCGAGCAATGGAATATGTGTTGTAGTCTATTGGAATTAGGGTCAAAATCCTTGTATATTAAACAGATTTCATGAAAACACGAGGGAATTTATTTAGTATTACTTTTTTTGTCATCATGGATACGTTAAAAATTCGAGTAATTATGGAATACGAGTACCGTCGTGGCAGCAACGCGGCACAAGCGGCACGCAACATCAACGACGTTTACAGAGCTAACACTACAAACCAACGCACCACCTGTTATTGGTTTGCTCGCTTCCGTTCTGGGAATTTTAACCTGAAAAATGAACCTCGCGGTCGTCCGAAGACTTTGGTCGACAATCACGAATTAAAGGCGATTGTGGAAGCTGATGATACACAATCTACGGCTGAATTAGCAGCAGCTTTCGACGTTAGCGTCAAAACAATATTGGTCCATTTGCGTCAAATTGGCAAGGTAAAAAAGCTTGACAAATGGATGCCCCACCAACCCAATGATCGTCAGCGCGAAATACGCGTCGAAACGTGCCTTGCACTGCTCAAGAGACACACAAACGAAGGAATTTTGAATTCTGATTTCTTTAAGAAGGGCATCAATAAACTGCCACTGCGTTGGCAAAGATGCATTGATCGATCGATGATTAATACAAATAAAAAATACATGGAAAAAAATTATTTAAATATTTTCATACAAAACGGCAATTTCATAGGTACTACCTAATAGTAACAATTTTAAATATAAAACCACAGAATACCTTTTTAAAAATGTGATCATTACGATCCAACAGAAAAAAAATCGTAGTCCAGTGAAGCTTTTTTTTTTTTTTCGAACTGTCTACGATATTGACCTAGCAAGGTCTTAACAGCTTCACCGGGGTGTAGTCCGGTGAAGCTGTGAAGACCAACAGAAAATAATGTGATATAGATTACGTTTCTTCGTTTCTCTCTCTCTTTCTTTGTATATACTATCTCATTCTCTCGCAGCCTAAAACATTGATATACATTTAAAGTTATCACTTTTTTACATTACCTACACATTTTCGTTTCATAAAATCAAATTCACAACGTCTCAAAAAAAGTTTTACATCAAATAGTGACTATGGTGTTTAAATTAATTAATTTCAGGATTTCGTTATTTTGGAGGATCCCCAAATAAAGCCTAAAGAATCTATTCAGGGAAGCAGCGGTGTCGATGGCCGAACGATTCTGTTGTACGGACGCCGCGACGCATAATAATCGTGCGCGATGTGGTCCCGTACAATTATTGTTATTATTATTTACTGTCACATTATGCGCTCTTATTAAATCTTGGTCTCACAAATATTACACAACTATGTCTTGTCAACATTTTGAATATTATGAAACTAAGTTATACTTTACGTTAAGTTGCAACACATACTGAGAACATTTTTTCACAAGCTCAACTTCGGTATGTATTCCAACAATTTCAACTCATTTTTCTACCAGTCTAACTGATAAGCTTTTAATAATAATTTCACTAATAACATTTCTGCAGTTTTATCCTGCGTTAGTCATATATATTTTAATATTAAACTCTCAGCATGAATTTCTTATATTCCAATAACTATTGCTACCGCACTTACCAGGTCGGAACACAGAAGCAAAAGCAGTACTGCTTTATGGCCGGGAATAGTATGGCTACGTTCTTTAAAAAACTATCTATATGTAGTATATATAGTAATAGTGTGGGAACCGGAAGATGCCTGGCCTTCTTTTGAGTATATAGAAAGTGATAAATGTATAAAAAATACTTGAAGGATTTTCTTGGTACCTACCAGGTAAGTTATACAATAATTCAACTAAGCATAGAGATACGTATGAAAATGGATTTTTATATTTTAGACACAAATAAAAGTATATTTAGATCAGTAGTGCTAATATAGTATATTAATATTACAGCGGGAAACATTAATCCTATGGTAAGACCGCTATACTATCGACCGCTCCAGGGTGACTATTGTGAACTTGAGAATCTTTTAGACAGTACAAGACTTGCTAAACGATTTGCACGAAATACAACAAAATTTTACTTAAATGCTTTGTAGAAATATAAAAATATGCAAGTAGCAATACAGGGAGTTATTATTCAACAGAATGAATGATGATGACAATGAAAACTATAATTGTTTTATTGTTGTTTAGCTATACGTCAAGATCAATCCAATATTTACAACTATTAAGCAATATATTGATTTATATCCAGTTAATAATTGCAAGTGAACGCTTTGGCAGAAAATGTAAGTTGATCTTCCAGAAGAAAGTTTGAATTTATTTTATAGTTACTACGTCTAAAATAATAATCAAGTAATAATATAACTGAAATAATCTAATTAAATGTTAAGGATATAGTGTTGAATCTAGAGAAGTAAAATATTATTCTTCGAAGATGAGAAAATAAAAAATACCTCACTGCGCAGAGTAGTCTGGGGAAGTAACAATGCCGTATCTGCAAGCTCTTAAGATATGTGAACTCTTAATGCTACTGTAACACATCATTCCCTAATAATAATTTATTTGTTCACGTTCAGAAATCATGTTTTATTATCATTGTCTAATGTATTTATCCCTTATGAATCCAATATATTTATTGATATACAATTTATATGAGTATTTTGATAACGGTGTAAATATTTTACAACAAGACAAAGGTTAATTAATTTATTACCCTAAAAATTAAATCAATAATAAATTCTGGCTCTTTCAGCCACCTATAAATCTTACTAGAAGTATGTTTCCAAGGAGTATCATTCTTTAAAAAATATTATTTCTCTACGATCATTTCCATCACCGTCATGCGATTATGCTTCCAATACAATAGTGCATGCTAATTTGAAAATATGTGATTGTTTACTTACACGATATTGTACGAAACGATATTGAACCGGTCTTCTATTAGTATAACGATCTGACGAATCCTCAATCCAATGAATGAAATAAAATTATTATTTAAAAATAACTAAGTCGAAATTTACATTACAATACAAATAATCATAATACCACTAGGTAACCGCAATGAATAACATAAATACTTCTAAACCACATATCTGGAATATTAATGGTTCATTCAAGAGTTCATTTATCTATATACTCAAATGATTCCTAATTGCTAGTAAGACTATCAGTAGAACTGCGGACTATAGTCAAAGAAATTATCATAGTTATTTCAACTATTTTCTATTCGGTAAGATGTAGAAATACTTAATCTATTCTAGCACAGAAGAAATATAACAAGATACACGAAATAATATCATATATTTTGTGTTGATGTTTTTGTTTATCTCATAATAAAAAAAAAACTTAGAAATATGTTTTTTTATAATTAATTTACAAATACATCCTTCGAAGATCAGCGCTGTGAATATATTATGTTTTAAACTGGTTTATCCTGAATGCAAATGTCTGTAGCCGGGAAATGTGGACAGCCTTGCTTGATTGTATAACTGTTTAAATAAGTTATGAACTAATTAGAAGCTGGATATATCCAGTTCCTAACTAGTACCAATCAACACCTCTTGAATCTTTGATAGTGTTTACCTTATATCAACGTCCAAGATTCGTTAGGGTGCTATTTATAACTAGCTGCTACCCGCGGCTATGCACGAACTTTTTTAAAATGAATTAAAGAAATGTAAAATTATAAGTAGGTGTGTACATTACAAAATGCTTTTTCAAAAACATTTGTAACTACGAAACTCACGCAATCTACTGTAACATGTAACGTATACATTAGATATGTGAATATTAGAAGTATATCGAGTGGGATGGAATTTATCATCAGCAACATACCTGGAACTTTAAACACACTCAGTGCTCACTAACCTTCGATCAACAATAACTAGATATCGGGTCGGCGCGAAAAATACGTCTCGGTAAATTACAGCTCACTTGAAATGTGAGCTTTTATTTTGTTTAGTTTATTTGAAACACAACCAATGTAAGCACGTTTCACATGCCGCAGTGTATTCAAAAGATGCAAAAATAATACCTGAAAAAGCAATTTAACGGCTGGAGTATCTTACTTTCGCTAAATACATGTTGAATAAGTTATATTTTAAGCTTTAAACTAACAAATAATATCAAATTTTGAACAAAATTACCGATTTTATACTTGTGGTACAAATGTTTGGACAAGGCTCTTCAACCACGCACAAACACGCACAATAACGGGAAAAAGTACTTTATCATTGCGTGTTAAGGTTGAATTCACACTAAATGTTGTTTATGTTGTCTTTTCATTTGTGAGGGGAGTAATTTATTGCTTTGCTCGTTTTATCGAAAGTATTAGATAATATTTAAACATTTGTGACTTTATTATTGTCATGGTTGTAATTAGGTTGAACTTAAAACTGTTTTAAAAATTTTATTCTCTCTTTCTTAGTAAACAAATAGCAACACAATAAAAATAATTACAATATATTTACGCGGACAACTTTTAGCTTCGATTTTGTACGTTACCCTTTATCTACTAATTGTTGATTGAAGTCACTAACACTATGTAAGAAAGTAATGAAAATTTTAAGATATACATTATCGAACAATATGTGGTAAATATTTTATTATATAGATATAATATCGATATAATTGTGTTATCCTTGTACGTTGCTATAATCACTGATATATAGACGCAAACGCGGTAAATAAAACAAAATAGCCGCCAAATTGACCAAAAAGATAGTATAATTCAAATTACATACAACTACTTATATAAGACTTTCAATTATGTATATTTATTTTTGGAGTCCAGTACAGCACACGTCTCACGCGCTTGTTTACAGTAAACAATTATGTTATGATCAAATTCACACGGACAATTGCGCAGTTCATCACTACATAGTGTATAACAAAGTCCTCTGGTCTGTTGTGTATCTGTTCGCGATAAACTCAAAAACTGCAGAACGTATTTTCATGCCGTTTTCACCAGTACATTATTCATGGGGAAGTTTTAGGTATAATTTGTCAAGGTTTTCTTTTTACTATCAGGGTGGGACAAAGTCTCCCGAGCCCGGTAGTTTAAAATTAAATAGCTCGTGAAAATCGGTCCAATCTATTTGGAGATAGCACTGCAGACGAAGTCACAAAATAAAGTAGTCTAAGTTAATTCGGATTTGATTTTGATTCGATTCTTTCACTGTTAGAAAAGTATGTTATCCCTGAGTGTTATAGAAACTGTTTTATTTTTGTAAATATATATTTTTAATAATTGCTCACAACAAATGTAATTGAAGTCGGAAAAAAATCTATAATATGACGTCGTGGATGTGGAGGGATCTAGATTTTTCGTGTTTGATACAATTGTAACCGGTAATAACAGATTTGATGCAGACGAAGTTGCGTTTGTCAGATAGTTCATTTATATTCTTGGATGAATTCTTATACGTTAGCTTATTTTTAGGTCAATATAAGAAGTACTCTCCCCAGTAATAGATTTATTTTGGCTTAAAAGTTTAATACAAAATTGAAGAATCTATAAATCAGTTTTTTGTACTGGAAAATAAAAATATATGCAAATTATGTGCTTAATGTTCTGATAGTATTTAAATGAAGTGGAATAAACCGACTTGGAAATAAGTTCCTTATCAAAAAACTTAATAATTCAGCGAATAACCCTTTCGTTAATGGAAGTTGAAATACTACATCGAGTGCAGCCGGAGTGTTAGAGTCAGCTCATCTTAACCCTTCCATAATGAGTGGGGTGTACTAAGCCCCGGAAGGGTACCCTCCAACTCTCGCCTCCGCAGGATTCACAATGTACTTTATATCATCGCTGGAATTGCAATTAAATGAGATTTGAGAATATTAATAATGCAAGTGTTAAGCGTCTTGTTGATTTACATTACAGTTTAAGTGAGAAAAACAATTAAAATTAAAATTTTACTTTAATGAAATAAGGCGTTCTTAAGTTGAAAAAAAAAACAAATCGAATTATTGTGAATAAAGATCCATAGTGAAAGCTTGTAGAAAAATGTAAATTCTTGAATAGCAAATCTTTAGTTGGCTTTAAAATTGTCAATCACTTAATACGAAATATCTAAAGAAATAGAGAGTATTGTTACACTTTACATAAGTATTAATAATTTGCAAATAAAATCGCGACCAAAAGGTTGTCGACGTACTTCTTTACTGTCATTAAATAAAAATACTATAGTATAATACCAAATTATTAGTACATTACTATTCTAAGTTACTCATAATGCACGCTAGCTTCACCTAATGTTTTACAGACTTTAGCATACACTGCTACTGATATGTATAATTTACTGTAAATATAAGTATCCGTTTAGAATTCACTACAAACATAAGCGTAATTGAAGGTTGTGCGTATAATAATTTACTTTCAGTGTAAAACCCTTTCCAAATGTTTGACAGCGAAAGGACATGAGTTGTTCAGAAACAAACAAACAAAAGTGAACAACAATAATTCGCTTTGGCCGCAACAAGCTCGTGAGCAAATATGTTGGTGATGTAAATACAAGAACAACTAATATATAATGAGATGAGAGGAGTGATCACAGAGTTGAATAACTTTCTTGTTATAGTATCTTATTGTAAAATATTATACAATATTGACATATATGCATTAAATATGTACCGTACAAAACTGAAAAGTAATAAAACAATTTATAACCATTAGTATGTATGTAATTTCATGTAAGTTGTTAAATCTTTTAAAATTAGATCAACAGTTTCAGAGACTAATTTTTGCCTACATAAGTTTTTCTGTTTCATTAATATTGTCACCCTTTTCTTTTGTCTATGCAAGCTAGGTAAATTACTGTGCTACTACTCATACAGCAGCATATACTTGCAGGCACGAATATATATGCCAACAATTTCTCTTTTCGTGGCAGTCTATACAAGCAACGCAATGAAAGTAAGCAGATAGGTATATATATGACGATGAAGTCCAAAAAACTTCTACTTTTGTATCACCGAATCACAGCTACGTATTTTTCACTATATAAGAAATACTGTTTGAAATTACAAACCTGACTTTAGGACTAAATAGTCAGGTGGCTATAAATTCTAGGCCCACGGAGCGCAATAAATAAGGCCGCCACCACACCTGGCTGTTTGACGGACTCCTACGTGTACTGGTGCGGCGCGGCGAAGCGGCTTGACGCATTACCGTCTGCCTGTCCTCAGCTTAATAATACAACCTTTTACATATACTATGTCACTCCTTTAAACAATTTACCGACGTACATATTACGATTACAGAATTTGGCATGGAATTCGTTTGATCATTGAACAGTTTTATACCTAATTAAATACATAATTTGCTGGTATTATGTTAAGATTCCTAAAAATCTACTTAGAAAAATCATAGTAAGATAGCCTTGATCATATTTAACAATAAACTAACAAAATCGCTCCTTTAAAAAAAAACACTACACTACCAATTTCTCAATTTGCTATTCTTCAGTAAACAAATAGGTAGAGAAAATGTCATGCGATGTAGAATCATGGTACATCATTGTACATCATACGCGTCCTCTTAGTTACCATCCTCGAGCTTAAAACTCGTCTCAATTACTTTTGTCAGTTTCATGTGATGAGAGCTATTTTTATTACAACTATTTTCAATACATCGTCTCATGAACATCACAAGAGATTATGTTTAAAATATTTCTTATATCCAATATCAAGGATTGGAACTGCGTAGCTTTGTTTTAAGTTTATATAGCGAGGGATAAATTTATTATTTCTCTTACAATTGCTATGAAACTTGTAAATAGTTAGCTTGTTAGGAATAATGATTAATTTTGCACACGCTCTTGTCGATAAACAATAACGTGAGATAACGAGACATGTCGTAATGTACGCCCACCTTACTGCACCGCCGCGGCACTACCGCTGTCGGACAGTTCTCGCACAAATCTCGCCATGTTGTTTGTGGGCTCAAATTAGTTGGAAAACTACGAGATTTATTATCAATAGTATCTTTTTTTACAATAAATATATTGTAATTGTTTCGTTTTTCAGTTTAGGAAAGGAATTAATAAGTTTTGATCGCTGAAAATAATTAACTAAAAGTGATAAAAATATGGGTGAAGATCAGGCACGCTTGACGTTGCCGTGTAGTTGAACGTGACTGTTTTGTCCGATTGTATTGCAAACCAACATACACCTGTTATAAGACCAACGGATGTAGCAGAATTAGACCTATTGACATTTGTTCCCAAATTAATTAACATAAACAAATCGAAAATCGGTTCTATAGCTTCGATTATATTTGATTCAATACTGATAGATGAGGTCTGTTATTTAACAAATAATATGAAAAAAATGTATTATAAATACCCATATTCGAAGTATGTTCTTAAGTAATACAACACACACTGAACACGCTGAATATTGAAGGTAAATACAATAACGACCAAGACTTATAGAACGACAATTCGTAATAATATCGATGTTAATATAATAATTTACGAGTTCGCAAAGTTGTGGTCATAAATAAGGAACGCGGCGCCGGGGCGGGAAGCTAGCTAGATATAAATCAAAAGATTGTTAGCGACCGCAGTCTCTAGCACTTCCTTATCACGTTTCAAGTCACGCATGTTACTTATAAGTTTGAAGGTTACTCGTGCTTATAGTGAATTCCAAGTGTAGGAAAGAATTACTTTGTAACAACGATTACTGTGTTAGTTGATTACTTAACATAGTATAAGCTCCTACCTTAGAACCTTAGTCTCTGTACGAGAGCATCTACAAATTGATAGATATATATAATCATTTTATTAGGAGTAATAAAATAAATGTAATAATAACTTGAGCAGTCTGACAATAATATCGTAGGTAGTGTTACTTGTTAAGTAAAATAACACAGTCCAAGGACTTACTTCAGTGCAACACTTTTGCACAACAACATGAACGTATTAGAATAGAATAAATGGTGCAGTTGGGAAATCAAATAAATATGATAGTGGACGTAACTTTGCATTTCCGCCTGGAATTGATTCTCCGCTACCACGTGTCACTGCAACAAAATACGGTTTGATTTTTTTTTATACGAGCTGAACCTGAAAAAGAAATCTAAAATTAGTAATACAGAGAGAGGGAGCGAAATATTAGTAACTAAAACAACAAAAAGAATTAAAAACGCGTTCCTTGGTTGACGGCTGAACCTTACGGCGGTTGACACTGATGGTTTGTAACTGTAAATATAAAAACTATGTAATTAACTAAAATATGTCGCAGATTAACGTGTAATACCAAAACTAATAATTACAACCACGGTGTAGGTGGTAGAACCACGTTGAAGCTATTATTGGTTTCAGCATGAATGGGTCGGCTCGCCCGGGGTAGTACCACCCGACCCACAGAAGCACTCACGTGAAGTAACAGTGCTTGCATTGTTGCGTTTCGTTCGGTCATCTGGAGCGCGGAGGCCCACTTCCCTTTCCCGCTCCTCCCCCCTCCCCCAAACACATGCTAGCAATGCACTTGCGACTCTCCTGATGTTGCAACTGTCTATGGAGGGTGGTAATCACTTAACATCGGGTGACCAGCCTATTCGTGTGCCTCCTATGATATAAAAGAACAATCGATTACACAGTTATTATTGAAGTAGATATTGTTGCGATATTTCGAGTTAACATGATAAATCATGCTTTATATACAACAGACAACTGCCTATATCTTCGTGTGCGTAAATTACAGTACAACAACATATAATAACTATACGATGGCTTGAAAGCCATTGAGCTTTTTATTGGTGAAATAATTTGTAGAATTGGATAGTTAGCTCTAGAGATTAGCCGCGCGGAACAAGTTCATACTTTTTATAATAATAACGAAGATAAGTGATAATCATAATTATTACTTTAGGTATTATTAACTGTGCAAATCTGTGAAGCAAGCGAAGAAAAGATATTACACATATTATCATTATTACCAATAAGTAAAATAATTATATTACATATATATTGTAATGTCCGTGGATAATTAAAATGCGTCTTGCTCTGCCTTTTTTTTATTGTTTTCGCAAAATTGAAAAAATTAGTAAAGTGTGAAAATTGTGACGTAAAGTAACAGTGCTTGCATTGTTGCGTTTCGTTCGGTCAGTGAGAGCGCCGGAGGTCCACCTCCCTCCCCTCTCCTCTCTCCTCTCCCTCTACCTCCTCTAACCCTTACCCCCAAAGGGTGGCAACGCACTTGCGACTCCTCTGGTGTTGTTAGTGTCCATGGACGGTGGTGATCACTTAACAGAAGGTGACCCACATGTTCGTTTGCCACCTATGACATAAAAAAAAAACTAATGATAATAATTTCAGTTTTCAATTTATGAATTTTAAATGATCTAAACTAAAATAAATTTAAGAATTTATAACTTGGAGGGAATAGTGGCTTGAACTGGTAGGTAGTGTGGTCAAATCCCTTGTTTCTTCACCTCCATTGATTTACGGTTTTAATATAAGGAGAGATGTGGACTGCATTTTGCTGTCGTCCTGCTTGGCGATCTTAACGCCAAGTCTAGGGCGTGGGGAGGGGCGACTACTGATCCCAGAGGCCAGGCGCTTGAGGAGTGGGCAGCCGAATACGAGCTGTCCCTCTTGAACTGGGGGAACGTCCATACGTGCGGCATAACGGGGGGTCGATTGTGGACGTCACATTTGCCTCCCCGTCGGTAGCACGCCGTGTTCGGGGACGGAGGGTTGAAGAGAAGGTGGAGACTCTATCGGACCACTGGTATATTAGGTTCGAGGTCTCCACCTCCTATCACGAACCGATCAACCGCCCCCGGAGGGGTGCGACATTCCCCCGCTGGGTGATGAGCCGCCTCGACAGGAAGAAGGCAGAGGAGGGGGCCATCGTCCAGGCCTGGGCCTCGTCGCCCCCTCTGAACAGCGAGGATATCGACGCGTCCGCTGCCCGCCTCCGTGATGTTCTCACGGAGGTATGCGAAGCGTCGATGCCGCGGAGTATACACCGCCCTGACAAAAGGGCGGTGTACTTGTGGTCGCCTGAGCTCGCGGAGCTTCGAGTGGCCTGCTTTGTGACCCGGCGGCTGTTCGGGTGCAGCCGTCGGAGAAGGGTCAGGGCCCCCGAGGAAGAGGCCTGGCTTTATGGCGAATACAGGCAAAAGAAGAAGACTCTACAGATTGCCATCAGACGGGCCAAGGAGGCCGCATCGGAGGAGCTCCTTCAGACGCTGGAGAGCGATCCGTGAGGGCACCCAAACCGGGTAGTCCGGAAATAACTCCGGAGTCGAGCGCCCCCGACGACTGAGACTCTCCAGCCAGAGGTGGCCGAGAGGGTCGTGGGAGAGCTGTTCCACGAAGAAGGAAGGAGGAAATGGGTAGAGCGGTCGAGTGCCTCTCTTTGCGGACTCTCTTCCTTGGGAGCTGGAGGCGGAAGTTCTTGCCTCCGTATATAACTATGCGGCGGCACTGAAATCACGAGGGCAACCTCCTGCTCCTAGGGAGATTACTGCGTTGCGGGCGAGAGCCCGCAGCGAGCAATTAGAGAGGTGGAAGCGGGACCTGGCCGACGAGCGTTACGGAAGGTATACCATCGATGTCATCCGCCCGGTCCTGCCGGGGTGGGTAAACAGGGGCTGGGGCTCACTGACGTACCGTCTGGTGCAGGTGCTGATCGGGCACGGATGCGGCGGCTGGTACCTACAGCGGATAGTGCGCAGGGAGCCCACCGCCGCATGTCACGAGTGCTGTGCTGAGACGGACACCGCGCAGCACACTCTCTCTGAGTGTGTGGCGTGGGACGATCAGCGCCTCGCCCTGGCTGCGGCGGTAGGGAACAATTTCTCGCTGCCGGGCGTGGTTTCCGCCATGCTCGGCAGCAAGGAGGGGTGGACTGCTGTGGCCTCCTTCTGAGAGGGTCCGCAAGGAAGATCCACAAAGTGGCCCTCTCCGCCAAAGGAGAGCAGGAAGGAGGGGGAGGTGGAACGCTCGTCGTCCCCTCCCATAACCGAGTCGAACCTGAGTCGAACCCATCTCCTCATTGCACAGGTGAGGCTGACGAGGGGAGACGACTGGTTTCCCCCGCCGGGCTGCCGCAGGGGTGGTTTCTCAGAAAGACAGCAGGTTCGATCCCTGGCCGCCCCTACCATGCGGCGGACGGTACACCGTGGGGTTTTAGTCCGTGCGAGTCGGACATAACCCACTCTCTCCCCCAAGAGGGTGGCGTATCCATAAAGGATTTCCCCACGTAAATAAAAAAGGGCTTTTTCTAAGTTTGCCTGGCTGGCTACTACCATTAAATTGAAAATCTGTCAGCAAGCTGTGGTGTGTTCCTAAAGCCTATTTTGTTAAGTGGTTATTGCAATCTATTGCTATAGGCAGGGCTTTTTTGTGGGGGCACGCAGTTCCTTCAAAGGGAATTTCGAAAATATCGAGACATTGCTATAAAAACAGAAAAAAATTATGGACTTACAGAAAAGGCCTGGCCATAGGTATATAAGCAACAAGCTTCAACCGGCGATTTCGTCTGCGTGCAATAGTTAATTTGGGCTAACGCTAACCCGCAGCGAAAGCTCTCAAAAGGAAACAAAACCCCGATTTTGAAACATTATTAATTTGTTGCTCCATTCCTATTGGTCTTAGTCTATATATAGCCTATAACCTTCCTCGATAAATGACTTATCTAACATTGGAAGAATTTTCAAACTCGGTTTAGTAGGTCCAGATATTACCCCCTACAACATCACAAACTTTACCTCTTTATAATATTAATTATAGTATAGATTGTGCGGAGCATCGGTATTTCCTTATCTGATTCCTGCACAGGATTTTCCACTTTTATTTTACTTTTTTAAACGAAGATGGCTCAATTGTTATTAATTAATACAACGCATCGATACACCTAGGTTCAAACTCTTTGTTCAATTGTGTATTTGGATGTAAGCATCTTGATGAAATCATAGCATGGGGGTTTTACTAATCCCCATCTGATTAGCTAACGCCCATAGGTTGCCATACAACTTAAGTTTAGCGTGTTAGAATCTTAGACCACATCATCATCATGGTCTAACATGAAAGCAAAGTAAAAAAAATATTATAATGTTTAAAAATAATTTACTACTGTTAGTAGTGTTAACCTTAAAAACAATATTGTAAATGAATTCTATAATCGAACCAGATCATCAGTTTACATTATCGAACAAATCTATTAGCATTAGAAATAAGTATATCAATAAATTAAATACACCAGTTCTGGTGGCAGAGCAAAAACTGACCTTGACCGCATTCATATAAATAGATTTTAATTCAACATATTTACATACTTAATAACATGATAAAATAGGTTATTAGTTGATTATTAATGTTTTCGAGGTCGACACTAAATTAAAAACAAGTTATCCTGAGTTTATAAAATTGAGAACAAATAAAATAAATAATTTATATATATCTATATATTGTTGTTTGTATATATTATTTGTATATATATAGATTAATAAACTCCAATACCGTTTGACCCAAAAACCATGAAATTTGGCACACCTAAATACTTCTTATGCTATTCATTTCATTATAATTCACCACCACATGATGCTGCTGTTCATGCTGATGCTAAATTATATTCGACTAAGCACCATAAAATTTGGTACAACTACTTATTTTTAATAGGTAGCTATTACAACAAATAACAATACATGTGAAACCCGCGAGCACAGCTAGTTATAATATAAAATATGCACATGTATAATTAACAGAAAAAAACTTAATCATAATCTTGTTGAATAAAATATATACCACGCGAGAAAATAATTCAACGAACCGTAAAATTACAATCAATACGAGGCACATCCCTATAAAACTGACATTAAATTTATCTACCCTTGTTTAATTTCGCAGAACATACCCCGCGACGGCGAGTTTAAAAATATCAAAGGTGGGTAGTTCGCGATCAAGACGCGGCACGCCGGTGGTGGTGCTGCCAGTTTAAATAACATTATATATAAATTAAATTAAAACATCAGGTCATTAAAAAAATCAGAAATGATTATTAGATGAGCGTAGTCTCACAATTAAATAACAATCTATGTAGTTATATTTTTAATCACTTTCCAGATATGCATACAGTGGATAATCTACTTTTGTAGTCATGAATTCATTAAAGATGTATTTTTTTCTGAATTGATAGGTAAAGCGATTAATTCATTTTATAGTCTGTTTCAATTATAGTGTAAAATGGATCCGAGATTACCATTAATGTTTTATTATATATTTTACAACCAAAACTACAGACGATCAAACATATATATTTAGACAAGTTTTTAAAATATATTTTAATCAATTAAATTCTTATATAAATGTTGAAGTTACTTCAAATACGAGATTAAATAATTATGACAAAATTATATTATTGTCAATATCAGTATTTTAAAATATTTATTTATTTATAATTAGAAATATTTTTATTCAATTAGAGCCTCAGGTTTATTCTATGGTACACAAGTTATAATAGCAGGCTTTGGAGTGTGCGGTAAAGGCTCGTCGGCGTCTATCTTACATAAACAAGAGTTTTATAGTCACCAAGAATATTTTTGGCGAAATCAAAATCGTCGATAGTAGTAGTGTGTAGATAGTAGTAATAGCATGGTAGTAGGACTGTTTCCCAGTCCGCCGCCCACTAGCTACCACCCTCAAGATGAAAAGCTGTCACCAAGCACCTGTTGGTGTGTTCCGGCAGACGCACTTGAGAGCCAGCGCCCTCTAGGTTCAGCGTGTTTACCATCTTAGATCATATCGTCATTTAACATCAGATGAGAATGTCATAAATCTTTAAAATCTATAAAGTACAATAAAATATGTCAAGCGTTACTTACTGTACATAATTCGTCACACTTATATTGGCTATATCAAATCATTTTGTGGGTCTAAAATCGACTTATAAAAAAAAACAAAATAACTTCATTAAATTTATACAAAATAACTGTTGGTCTATAATGTAGAGATAACGTTTAATATGCATTTAAACTTTGATATCAACGTCTCGGTCGCTTTCACACGGTGTCATACCATGTTGTTATGTTCCCAAATCACCGTTTTATACCAATCGACAAATTTACCTTCAAATGTAAAAAGTAATCCCGGCGTGATGCCATCCATCACGACGCTTTAATAAATAAATCAGTTATCCGCGGGGAAGTTCAGACGTTATTTACAGCCTACGAGACACCGACATAAAAATCTAATGTCAGTTTATAAACAATAAATCACTCGATACGATGTAGCTTCAGAGTTGCAAACGGTTGAGATTACATGATTACAATTTATATTTGACTGTTGTCTTCATGAGTAGTAGATAATAATTTAATGGTATGCTCTAAGTAAAAAGTAATAACTAGTACAGAAAACATGAGTGTTGTAATTATTATGATATATATATATATATATATATATCAATGAAAATCCTATGTTGATTGACAAAGCCGGAATAGATAAAGAGGATAATATGATGAGATTCAAATTTGATAAAATTTTATAAAATATCCATGGTAGAATTTGGTTCTGGTATGTACTTGTACCTACCAGAACCAGAAACAAGTTTCTATAAAATTAGCAGTATGCCTAATGGAATTTCCTAACGCTAACATCTGCGGTATCTAAATCTAATATAATTAGAAATATTATTCCACTATGTAACCTGAAGATTGTGTTTCCTAAAATTAATTCACGTGTTCACTTACAATAAACTTTTGTACACAACTTCATGCCGTTAAATTGTGCTTTCTCAGTCCATCTTAAGAATTTTATAAAGTGGAAGATAATGAAGGTATAAAAATGTACACTTCTGGTCTAAACATTTTGAAAACAGGTGATTAGTTGGGCCGGCAAACCTTCGATTTCAACACGTAGTTCCCACACCACGTAGTGGTAAATATGCAACTGTCATAATTAAGAGACAAAAATTGAAAATTAACGATACCTTAGCCAGTGATAAAGTTAAACGCATTTCGAAAACATCTGCTCGAGTTACCAGTCGAGAGTTATGTGACATTTTCAAATGAAAAATGTTAATAAAGTTTTGATATTTATTTGTAGATAACAATTTTTCTGTGCATCAGATATTTTACACCGGTTTTATTAGAAATTCTTCCATTGTGAAAGCTGTGTCCGAGAGATTAATTTTTATATTGTCCAAATTATTATAGAGTACTTGATAAATGCAATTCGAGAAAAATGGTTACTGTCATACAAATGAACAGTAGTAGGACATATCAGTTATGTTCAAATGAATCGCTACCGCCACATACTGCGTGTAACCATCACTACAGTGGTACGTTTAGATGTGTCGCTTCCCAGAATTAGCTAACGTATATCTAGTAACTAAGCGAATTAGTTAAGATCTATACCAAACTGGTTCGCAACCACCCTGTACGTCGAGATAAACTCATCATAATAAATCGCTTTTAGTTTGATTCGAATTAGCCAGTGTATATTCATCCGCAAAAGGCTTGCAGGGTGGCGTGACAGCGATGATTGCTGGTGGATTGTCGATTTCTCAGGGTTCACCTTTGTTTTTATACTTACTATCGGGTAAGTACTTACTTATTGCTGTTACTTTCTCCGTTCTTATTACTATCGGTAATTACAATAAAAAAGTTAATATCATATGTCACTATGGATATAGAGGCTACAATATATCTACCAGTGCCTTATATCAAAGACACTGTGTATAAATATAATGACTAACAATGAAATACAATAGTACAATTGTCAAATTAAAGTCAGCCGAACCGTATCATTAGGATTTGATCCTAAATAATGTTTGGTACGTGCGAGAATGTACTGGAATAGAAGCTAACCCCACGGAGGCACCCCGCCGGGGCCCAGCGCTTTAAATACATCCGATAAAAAACTACACACCCCTCGAAGTGAAAACAACCCCCAAGCAAACGCAAATGTGTACGTCCATAAAGGGAAATTTATCCGCAAATTAATTTGTTCCAGAATTAAATTAAAGATTTTGTCTTTTTCATTTGTTCTAAGTACCTTAAATAATCTATACTATAAAATAAGCTTCATATGTTGTTTCAGACCCTAAAGCATACGTAATTTACAAATATACGATGTCAAATGTAAATATATATATATATATATAGAAAATACATTTCCTGCTTAAACAGGTCAGAACTATTGAACATATTAGTATAGTAGTAAAACCATACGACATTATATATATATATATATATAAAATATGCCACTTCTAACGTAATTCTGCAAAATGACTACAACCACCAAATAACGATTACCTATCAGCTATTAATCATAGTCATTTGCACAAACAATAAGTTCCCACAACCTTTACACTTCTAATTAAAAGATCCGATAATGCATTTATAAGTGGATAATTCTACAGAAGACATTTCCACAAAATTATAATTCAATACAAAACAGTATATTTAATTGATAAAAACACTAGCAACATGATAATAGTCATGGCTGATATTAATAAGAACATACCAATGATGCTGTATAATATTTAACCAGTGTAATCACCATTTTAAAGGTCGACGTTTATTTTTTAAGGAACAGAAGCGTGTAAGCAACTAGTAACTCAATCAAGACTTTTTATTTTTGTTATATGACTCGCCGCGAGGGGCTCTGCTACCGATAGTGCATTATCTCTTTACGACTCAGTGAAATTAAAAAGTTAATTGCCTTCTTTTAGAGATTATGTTTCTGAAGAGTATTTTCAAATATCTAAAATACGAATTGTATCTCACATCTATCTATGCCAAGGTTTATAATATGACAAAACATGTAAATATGTTCAGCTTTCTTTTTTATTTTAATGAACCTCTTCACATTTTTACACTCGGCATTATGCAGTTGTAGTTATTTCTTAGCAGAAATAAATAAATACGATAAAAGAAATATTACAGATGATACTTAGTCTGAAACGCTGACTATGGCGTAATAGCCAAAATTGTAAGTCACCTTGTCGGTCTTTCAAAAAATATCTGGAAAGGTATTTTTGACTTTATGTGTTTTATAATGATCATATATACTTATTGCCCTCGTTACCTGCATTATATGTACAATCCAAGAAACACTTGCTAATTAAAAAAAAGATTTTATTTTTATAGATATTTTCAATCAATATTCATCTTATGCAGAACAAAACACGAAACAGCGGTTAAAGACGAAGAATTTGCAAAAAACGTTACCCCACAAGATCCGGGACTCACGTAAAATGTAATGGGAAATTACTCTAAAATAAAAAAAGAGTCTCCCTCAAGCGCGGAACCCTACTGTTACGGCAATTTGGATAAGACTCCCTTGGCACGGAACACTAAAAATTCCACTTAGACGCAACTCTCAATATGAACACGGCGATATTTCTCTGCTACCCTGTTACAACGGGCTCGTAAAACTTGAATTGTTTTAATCGAAACTCCTTGAAATTAGTTTGAATGTTTTATTTTTCCATCGAACCATGTAATTTGATTGTTCAGTAATAATTGCAAATTATTTGATTACCTTCGGTTGCTTGGATTGCTGTTCGGATATTACGAAGAAATTGTGACAGAATTCGGAAAATACAATAATTAAACAATATAATCGCTAACGGATAATTTAGCTCTCAACTAATTTAAACCACCATCTATTATGTTTCATCTTTTTTAGAAATTATACTACCAAACACAATTTCAATGAATCCAAGTGCAAAATTTATCTTTTACAATAACGAAGTAAAATTTAATTTATTATCCCATGTGAGGAAATCCACAAGGCAATCATCAAAATACATAAAAGTAGATGGTCTTCAATAAGAATAACCAGAAATGGCACGGATTAGTTCGTGTTCAACGAAACGCTCAAAACAGAAGCTTTTTATGGACAACCGCCCGTGGCTCACTAATCCTACACCAAAAAACACAATAAGCCATAGCACGGCGGAAGAATGCCACCTAAATTATTATCCGAGTGATTTCAACCCCGCACCGATCTCTGTTAAGCATTTGATAAAGTGGATCACAAAACGCAACGCTACGGTATAAATAAAAAGAGCCCCATAAGAGGTCCTTGCGGTAAGCCCCGAGACTCAGCCCCGCGAAAGTGGTCTCATAAGCTAACCATGCGAAACGCCTTCCCTGTTGTTATTGTGAAATATGAAATATGAAAATGGTAAAAAATAAAATGTTTGCGGTTAGTCGGCGGGAGTGTAACGCGGGACACGCGCAGCCACGCGCTCTCCTTGCAGATTATTGAAAATTGTAACTTTACCCATTGTGAGTGCCACGGTCTACCATCACAGGCGGTCGTAGCTTTTAATGCGACACGTGACTATCTTAATTTTCATAGCTGAATTGGTGTATTCTAATCTAATTATGAGGCGTTGTCGCCGCACGAGTGAGCGCACCGTTCCGACTTGGGTTTAAGAATTTAAACATTAATTCCTCGGGTTTAAAAGTGTATTTAATAGCAAAATAATGAAATAGAAAGAATTAAGTTTAATTTTAAGAATCAAATAAAAATGGCCGCATTTTATGGTAAGCATTATATAGATAACGTGAAGTTTTATATCTTTAATCTTTTCAAGAAAAGGCGGTGGGATCCCGTTTCACCTCCGTAGCAAATCCTAAAATGCATGAAGATCTTGTTATTAGTGTTGCGTTTTAACAGGATATATTTCTAGTATTAAGCAGTATAATTTGACAAGCGGTTTCGTCATTCTTTTTGCAAAATACAACAATGACTATTAATGTGACGTATTCTTGTATAATTTTACCTTGAGAAATTTAAGCTGGAATATATTTATATGTTATAATTTCAAAATATAAATTAAGAAGCATGTTTAAGTTATTTAAGAATTGAGACTATCGTTAAAACGGATTACCTTTTTCGCATTCGTATAATATTTATTGGTGGGCATTGTATTAATACTAAAAAACTTAATTCTGTTTGTGTATGCCGCGCTAGTCTAGCGGTCGGATTATATTGGGGTAGTTTTTTTAAATAGGGTTAGGTTTTTTCCACCCCCTACAAGTGAGGGTTGTGATAAATGACACATGCACATTTCGAAATACCCAATTTCGGATTTAAGTTACCCTAAAGTGGCCAAGTGTTCACTGGACAATGGGGTAAGCTGGTTAGAGCGTAAAGTCTACCTCTAGGGTAATTACGTAGACTAGATTGGTGAGAGGGTTGTTTTCTTGGTTATATTGCCAGGCTAAAATTTAAAACAATTGTTTTATTATATCTTAAACTTCAAATTATACAAGCCATATGCCAAATAGAAAATATATATATCTACAATTCAGAATCCGCGCTAAATATAGTGTTTGTTATTTATTTTATAGGGTTTAAAAGGCGGTTCTATCAAAATAAAAACAAATAAAATATGTAACATCTTAGACTCAACCAATAAGTTAATTTGTATTATTGCCTACTGCTACTCAATTGCACATATCCATGTTACTTAGACACTATAATAATGTAACACATTTTCGTGCTATAGCTGTATTAGGCTCTGTAGGTCACTTTTTTTTTGTAGCATGGCCAAATGACTGCACTGTGCCTGATGGTAAGCACAGTACAATCCAAAAACAATGGCGACCACCGAGAGACACACTATCCGTAGCCGGTCGCCACTGTCATGCCGGCCTGCGTAAGTGTCTTTTCACGTTGCGCTTGAAGGACCACATGTCATAGGAAGGAGGAAACACACTGGCCGGGAGATTGTTCCACAGCTTCACGGTACGGCAAAGATAAGACGTTGCGAACTTTTTACTTCGTGCCGATCACTACACTTTCTAATACCGTAACCTTATTTGTAAATTTCGAAGAGGAGCGTAAACTACGGGTTGTGATCCGTAGAGTCCCCTCAGAACTCCCGACTGACGACATTTCAGACGACCTCAAGGAACAGAATATTCCTGTTCGCGAGGTTCATCGTATGCGCTCTCCGCGCACCAGGGCTCCATATGATATGGTTCTCGTTGTCCTCGATCGCACCCCTCAGGGGAAAGCGATTTTTAATCTTACATCCCTTTGCGGCCTCTCCGGCGTCATAGTCGAGCCGCCGCGCAAAACGTCTGTGCCCTCGCAGTGTCACAACTGCCAGGTGTACGGACACTCCGCACGAAACTGTCGCCTGAAACCCAGGTGCGTTAAGTGCCTCGGCGACCACTCCATTTATTCGTGCTTTCAGCCGGCGTTCATTGATTTATAAGACGTTCTCACGTGAATATATATTAAGGAAAGAAGAAAAAAAAATTAAAGCAAAAATATACCTTACTCAGAGTATTTCTTTGTAAAAAATGTTATCCAGTCACTTCCCCTTTCTTGGGCATGAGCACCACATCGCTTTGCCCAGTTTCCACGGAAAGAAAATACACGACACTGATAGTGCTTATAAAACTCCTAATTTTTCAAAACTCGTGGTAATCTAATTTTTTCAGATAAGGACCAAGAATCTAAGAAGTAACTATAACTGAAAAGATTCATCAAAATCTATCGAACAGTTTTTGAGTGTCGCGTTCACAACGGCACATCCCTACTATTTTATTTAAATACATTTAGATATTAAAAAGAGATTTTGGCGGGATTTGTCATGTAGTGGATTTTATATTTTTTCGTAATCTTGTATTATTTGACACTGTATTTTGTAATATTGCTGGTGTTTTATGTAATATAATTAGGTTATTGCACACTAGTGAACTGGCTGGGAGATAATACCACGAAGCATGTACTCGTATTTTGAGACGCCACAAAAACTCTATGAAGAGTTTTAGCAAGAGGTCCATCATATTGCTAAAACATTGAAATTATGGCAAGATACTTGTTATTACAGACTTTGATAAAAATGTCATTCCAACAGTCATTTAGACGTACACAGGTATGTTTCGTTTGCTGTATTCTGTTAAATCCACGCCACATGGTGACAGGTGGTGGCGTATCGTTCGGAAACGATGTTTTTCGCCGCTCACGTTAGTGCTCCGCTCCTATTGGTCTTAGCGTGTTGATATATACCTTTCTCGATAAATAATACTGAAAGTATTTGTCAAATCGAATCAGTAGTTCCTAAGATTAACGCGTTCAAGCAAACAAACTCTTCAGCTTTATAGATTAACCTTTGACCACGCTCTCATATGGAAGAAAAAGCACTCCTTGGTGTATCTTCATCACGTTTTCGTTCATTAAAAGTTCCGGCTCATTCCAAGATTTGTACCTATGTCGATCGCCGCGGTAATCGAACATATCGTCACTTTTATTAACAATACTTTGTTAAAGCTTCCGATATACACGTATTCATTTGTGAATCATGCAATTTCGATTGTATGGTTCACAAATGTATATATGTATGAATAGCTTAGAATAGTTAGCTAGGACAGACGTGTCTTTTTCCAGGAAACAGCCCAAGCCGAGGTGTGCGTGCACCCTTGTGTATGTTACCCAAAACCAAAATCGGCTGAGTGCCCTAAGCGCTCGGCCTTAGTAGTCCGGTGAAGCTGTAAAGACCTTGCCAGGCCAATAGCATAGTCAGTTCGAAAAAAAAAAAAAAAAAATTATTTGTAAATTATTGAAGTGAAAACTTATTTAGGCGCGTTGAGTGACATTTGTGACAGGGGATACATTTATAATTTGGCGTCATGACACGCTACGTCATTGTCACCGTATTGAGCATGCGCGTTGCGCGGCTTGCGTCAGACTAGCGATGCGTAATCACACAAATGTCAGCTGTCATGATAAATATTATATAATTTAAAAAAAATGACATCACTATAAGATTCATATAAACGTATGTTGTAGATTGTTATATTATATAGTTATAGTAAATAATGTCGACGAAAATACTGAAATGTACAAACTGTAACATTGTGATTTGTGAAGTGCTTGCGTACATCCAAAATAAATTGGATTTTATGGACAATAAAAGCATGTTACGAATATGTGTATTAGCTTTTACAACTGAAGATAATGCGAAGAAGTTGCTTTTCGATTCAATGAAGACAAAAAAGGAGACGACATCTCGACAGAAAGATGGCAAAATACAGAGAGATATTGACGATATTATTTCGGTATTGAAGGGCACTGATCCAGAATGAATACCTCTTTTTTTTACTAAGGATTTGTCAAAGTTATCTACAATGACTTTTGACCATGTAGATGTTTTAGCATTACTCAAATCAAATCAAATCAAAAATACTTTATTCAGTTTAGGCCCTAATAAGGCACTTATGAACGTCAAAGACTACTACCGGTTCGGAAAACAACCCAGTCATCGAGAAGAACCGGCAAGAAACTCGATCGGGTACATTTTTTTTAACATATATTTCTAATACATTATACAACAATGCTTTTAGTGGATGCACAGAGAGGAGTCAATTCCAGACATCACTATCATTCACATACTGATCCACTCTATAATATCCTTTTGAAACTAAAACCCGTTTGACATGGCGCTTAAATTTACAGTCCGGCAAATCGGTAACATGCTTTGGGACTTTATTGTACAACCTAACACTATTACCTAAAAAACTATTACTGGTTTTGCTAAGTCTGAAACACGGGACCACCAGTTTATTACAGTTTCTAGTATTTAGATTATGCCGGTCTTTAACTAAATTCAGTTTCTCAAAGTTTTTCCGGACATACATTAAATTATCAAGAATGTATTGGGAGGGCAGAGTTAAGATAAAAAGCCCCTGTTGATGTGTTTCGACTGTGCAGGTGCAGGTGCAAACTTGAGAACCATCTTTGACTACGTTTTCATTTAACTATATCCAGTAGAAGGTAATTAATTGATTTTTACGAAACATAGGTGACCACGATTGGCGATGGACGTTAAACCACGATGAAGTGACACCCCGATTCACTTCAGACAATCAACCACCGATTAGCTTAGCTTACAGTACAGCAGAACTAGCTTTGAATATTACCAAAGATGGAATGGCGAAGTACCGAACTCTCGCGATCGCTCGGCGACGAATGAGAAACGATGATAAAAAAAAAAAAAAAAAAAAAAAAAAAAAAAAAAAAAAAGACATTCTTACCCGGTCGTCTTTCTGGAAGGTTGTATCGCGTAATTGTTGTTGTATTGCATGAGTTCTTTCCAATTTACATTGTTATTTGTATTTCTCTGGGTTTTTATGAATGATTGTGTTACTTGAGACTTAATTGTTGATGTGAGTTTTCGTGTAGAGATATGTAGTTGTGTTATATCCGAAGTGGGATTTATTTTTAAATTCGATTTACTTTTTGGTATCTAATAATATTATACCGGCGTGTTATAATTTGAATATAATTACAAGGGTAGAAATGGTCTTCTAAATAACTAGACTCAGCCCGCGACTTCGTCCGCGTGGTATAGTTACTTTTGGGCTAACGCTAAGCGAAAGCTCTGAAGAGGAAAAAACCCCGATTTTGGAACGTTCTTCTTTGGTGATCAACTCTTATTGGTCTTAGCGTGATGATATATAGCCTATAACCATCCTCGATAAATGAGCTATATAACACTGAATTAATTTTTCAAATCGGACCAGTAGTTCTTGAGATTACCCCTACAACGTCACATACTCACAAACTTTATCTTTTTATAATATTAGTATAGATTATGCGTAGAAAACAATTGTCAGATAAACTTAACAAACATATGTATATTTACAAACTGAAAGGAAGAAAGCATTTATAAAATTCGTGTTAGAGATATATGTATCTTACTAGCTGTAGCCGCAGCTCCGCACGCGTTTTTTTTAAATCGTATTAAAAAATTATAGAACTGTGAGACTATGTAAAATTACAGAAACGGTCTTTAAAGACAATTGTAAGTACGACGCCCACGCCACTAAAAGAAGCATGTAACGTGTACAGCAGATATATAAATACAAAAAGCGTGCCAAATGAGGTTTGTCATCAGCAACACATTTGGAACCTTAACCATATAACTACCTCAGTGCTCACTTACATTGTATAAGGGACTGACAAAACAATAACTTAAAATATTATTATTAAGATTTACATTTACATTATATTTAATATACATTGCCATTATTATAGTTAAGATTTTGTGACTATACAAAAAATAAACGCTTGTCTGTTCCACAAGAAATTGTATTATGGAACACTTAACGTAATACGTTTATAATCTTCCAATAATTATAATATCAAATTGTAAACAATAAGCTGGTAATTATTTCTCTTATTAAAAATAAAGAATGAGTTGAAATCTTGCTAAATTTCATGCAGACAAAGTCGCGGGTAACAGCTAGTCTAAAATAGAATAACCTCAATTACTTTTTATTAGGTTCGCTATATACCAGTGAAAATCCCGTGAAAATCGCTGTAACCGTTTTGGTGATAGCACAGCAAGCGAAGCCACGGTTAACAGCTAATCTAAACTAAATTTGCTTGAATTACTTTTTATAAGATCAGCTATCTGCCAGTGAAAGTTATCTGAAGATTGATCGAACCGTTTTGAAGATAGTACTGTGGGCGAAGCCACGGTTAACAGGTAGTATAATCTAAAATTTCTTAAATTACTTTTTGTAAGATCAGCTACCTGCCAGTGAAAGTTATGTGAAGATCGATCGAACCGTTTTGGAGATAGCATTGTAGACGAAGCCACGGTTAATACCTAGTGTAATTTAGAGTAGCCTAAGAAACCCGCTGTAATTTCAACTACGTGTCAGTGAAATTCCTGTCAAAATCGGTCTAGCCGTTTCGGAGATTACCCGGACAAATAGACAGACAGATAGACACAAAAATTTAAAAAATTGCATTTTTGTTATCAGAAGCGTGTATACTTTCATACCTAAGCAGTCAAAAATTTTTATTTTGAAATTACATACAGACAGTTCATTTTTATTATATGTATAGATATAGATTATTATCATTATAAAATAGATCGACAAAGTTGCTCCAACGTGGACGGGTCCAAGAGGAAAAGAAGAATCGGTAGAACTAACACAATATGTTCAGATGACCTTAGTAAAATAGCTATAAATTGGCCCAACGCATAGAGAAACAGAGATGGCAGGAGCTGGAGGAGGCCTTTACCTAAGAAAGGTCCAAACCAAAATAATGTACATTTACTTATTTTATAAAATAACTTACTAATATTACTTGTTTTAACTTTAACATCTTATATGAACGCCGGCTGTACGCACGAAAAAGCATGACTCATTGTCAAGTTCCGCTAGAGCCTAGCGTGCAAGCGAGAGCGCGGAACAAGCGATAGAGAGGCGCGATCGGCCTAACCCAACGCTTAGGCCGATCGCCGTATTGTGATCTATCTCTCTTCCACTCCATCGGCCGATGCTTACGGCTAGAAGAGAGACAGCAGTAGCACACAACTTACTCTTTTTTTTTCGAACTGAGTACGCTATTGACCTAGCAAGGTCTTAACAGCTTCATCAGACTACTAAGGCGAGCGCTTATGGCACTCCGCCGATTTTATTTGGGCAACTAACTCCAGGATGCACGGCACACCTCGGTTTGGGCTATTGTCTGATACATGCAATTCGCGACCTATCTGATCTAACCTAAGCTATCTGATCTAACCTAAGCTAAGCTCGTGTTCAACGATCTCACGTCATCTGGGAGTATAAAACGGCGATCGTTCATCGCTTGTACCTCTTTCGAGGTCTCCCTAACGGCGGTCTGAAGATAGTTGATACCCAGACACCAACACGTCCGGGATCCGAGCTAAACTTACTGACGTAGGATTATCTTTAAAATAACGTGCGAGTTTAGCGTAATCGGCCACCCTGACCGACGGAGGGGTGGCATCCGAGCGCGATCCTAATAGTAACATAACTAGGCGGTGATCAGAGTACAACCTTCTCGTGAACTGTTATGTCAACTGTTTATAAAGCTAAGTGAAAAGTTAATGTAGTTTTTATTATTTATTACAACAACAGTTGCGGTAAAAAAATTAATTAATTCTTGAATTTCAAGAATTTGATTAGCGATATAATCACGTATATTTGTTCTTTGATTATTAAAAAAAAGTAGCATCTGTCGGCCAGTATAAAATTAACGTCAAAATATTGTACCGCAAAAGTTTTTTGTGTACCCTCACTCAATCAACAGCCCATAAATAGAACAGAAGTTTGTGATAATAGAAATTCTGGCGTGGGTAGTCAGATCATTCACATCTCGATATATATTCCGGGTTGTATTTGCTGTTTAAAGTTGAAGGTTCAATTATTTATTTCTCGAAAATTTCTCTCTTAATGGAACGATTAATTGTTAAAGATGACGTCAGGAATGATGACGTCATAATTTTAATATAGTGTCGCATGAACTAATACAGAGAGACGCAATCATCTCATCTCATCGTCCGCTAGAGTCTCTAAATTTTAACACTGACTTTCATTATCGATATACTAAAATATTTATCCTTAAAACTTACAAGAATAATACTTCTTACCATAATCTAATTATACGTATATGACTAACTCGTTTGTACAATGAGCCTACATATCTCATTAGATATATTTCACTATCGAGCTTTTAAATTCAAAAGGACGGTTCGCTACATTTTATGCCCATGACTATTTAAACAACATTCAGTAAGTTATTAACTAGCGGGCCCGGCAGACATTGTCCCGCTCTGATTATAAATAAATCCTTGACAATGATTACCAAAACGTTCCTCATGAATCACTTTATCCACTGATGAAGGCCGCATGAAAATCCGTTTAGTAGTTTTTGAGTTTATCGCGAACAGACGGACAGACGCGGTAGGAGCTTTCGTTTTATACTATGTAATGACTACTTACAGATATAAATGACTTCATTTCAACTTTTTAATAGTGTAAGTTGTATTCTTATTATATTATTGATCGGACTGTTGACTATTGCATTATCCACAATTGTAAAAAATTAATAAATAATTATTGAGTCAAACGTATCGTACATAAAACTCGGGGCTTATAAGCGTAAGCATTACATTGCGATGAGGCATGTATTATCTCGGATGGCTTTGTGTTTTGTTATGTAGATCGATGATATTAAGCTTAAAGTAGTCCAAATCGAAGTTCGACCCTTTGGTACCTTTGTGGTAGTTACCGTATTGGCTAAATACCTTCTCCACTCACTAACCCAGTGAAACTGTCACGATCAGGGTAACACTATTACTCAGCTTGTAAAAACTTCACCGAATATATTCCGAGTTTTCCTTGAACTATTGAAAGTTGTTATAGCTAATCTAACCCTGATTTTGTTTCCTGAAGTTTTGTACAGTCCGGGGTCACTCTAGCTTGTGTCGTTCGGGTCTGGCGAAATTGGTCTCGGAGCAATTGGTCTTGCTTCCACTTTGTCTTGTCCTTTCATGTTTCTATTGGTACCATTAAGTTGTACCTAGTTGTTGTTGCTGTGATCCCTTTCTTCACAGCTGTGGTACAAATTCCCGGCAGTGGGTGTGGGGGCACCCGCTGTCACTGATGGGAACCCGTGAAGAGAAGCACGGGCCACGGTCGCTGCTTCCGATTGAAGCATAAGGGTGAATACACCCTCAGGACGTAGGTCACCCGTTCACCAGCTACGGGCGACCTGAGCGCGTGACCAGGGCGCGGATTATGCTCGCGCGACACCAACCTCTGGTTCACACATCGCGCCGCGCGGCCGGTGGGGTTTTTAGCCGGTAAGAGTCTCGGCATCACCCTTCAGCTGTTGCCCCTGTCCCCCGACAGCTGGAGGGTATCCTATGCAGGATTTTCCTCATATGAAAAAAAAAGATATCATAACATTACAAGAGACTTGGTTTAACAACCATGATATTCCTATATTAGGAAAAATACATGACGATTTAAAAGTCGTGGTGGTCTAGTGGTTTGACCGATGAAATATGATATCGATGTTCCCAGGTTCGAACCCCGGGCATGTACCAACAATTTTTGGGAAATTCACGTACATTTACTAATTTAAATTGGTAACACTATCGGCTGACGGTGCAGGAAAACATCGTGAGGAAACCTGAATCTGAGAAATGTTCTTGTATTTCTACTATATTTGGGAAAACATAGACTTGTGGATTTCTCAGAGTTTGTAATCACCAATATGTTGTAGGCTGGCGTGGTGATTATGCCCATACCTTCCTTCGGGAAGAGATCTATGACTCTGCAGTGGGTCTCTTACAGGCTGATGATGATGACATGACGATTTTGCATATACAAGCGTATTAGCAGTTGATACAGTATCCAGTATCCTTCGTGGGAAACCATATGGGTGGTGATGCAATTTTATGGCGTAAATCTTTATTCCAATTCGTGGAATATTAATAGTAGATACCAATAATAATCGGATTGCTGCTCTGATAGTGTACCTTTCTTGCTTGCTTTGTTTATAAATTTCATAAGTAATATAAGTTTATAAATTGTTAAGAAAATTTGCCACTTTTTAGAAATTGTTTCTTTACTTTAAGTTCTATTATTGATAGTTGTAAATTTAGAATCTGTATTTATGCTAGGTGATTTAAACGCACAGTCTGTAGAATTATTTGGCAAATTATTAATATTATTTTGTAACGAACAAGAGTGGTTTGGTGTTGATATCAAAATTAGATATGGATAGTAATATTTTTACATACATAAATTATGCTTTTAATTCTGACAGATGGTTAGATCACTGCTTAGTAACTAAATCAGCATTGAATACTGTAAGAAACATCAAAGTAGTATATGGTGTATAATCTTCCAACCATTTTCCACTTGTTATTGGACATTAAAAATTTAAACAAGATGACACTTAAATTATACCATGAAGTTTCTGTATGTAATAAAGTAACTTGGGGTGTAAGAGATAAACAACAAACTAAAATGTATAATGAATTGTGTAATACTAAATTAAAAGATATAACAGGTGAAACTTGTGATATTAATAATCATAAACCAAGTTGTTCGGAGTGCCAACAGATGAGAAAACTAGACTATTTACTGTTAATAATTTTAATTTATAAATTATGAAATTTAAATAATTCATACATTCCTTAATTTAGAAATTCAAAACATAACACAATTATTCTATTCTATTAAGTTTTCTCATCTGTCGGCAGTCCTTATGACTGTCTAGATTTTTTTTTATTTACTGACCATCTTAAAGAAAGTTTTATCTAGTAATACCTACTAATATACAATATAGAAAATACGGGAACCCAATATAGGGTTTAATAATTCATATTTGATGACCCATCGTGACAGCTCTTCATTATTTTAAGATTAACTGCATATTACATTGACACAGAAACACACTAATAATCAATTTCATTGAAAAATAATTAAGGATTCTAAGAGTTAAATTAACGTAGCAACAGCAGTGAGTTTTTGTAGAAAATTAATGAAAGGAATGGTTTTGTGAAAAAAATACGTATATATTAAATTAATTTCGAACATTGATTTAATCTTTTTTAGTTGTTCATTAGAGTTAACAAAGTAGATATCTCATGTAATCAACATAAGCAGATCTTCTGTGAAACCATGATATCTAAGCCTATGTTCAATTAATACATTTTAAATATTATTTGTTAATTAAACAAAATTAATGAAAGTTGACTAAAGCATCAAAATCACTACAATGGATTTTAGAACAATAGCTTAACAAGTGTCTGTAAAATTGAATACAAACAAAGAAAATAATATAAACATTTACAATAGAGTTGTACTAACTGTGACCCGTCCGCGTTGTGCCTTAAGGAATACATAGTTATAAAAAAACGGCTATAATACTGGCATAATATTATAATATGTTTAAGTTATAAGCGAAAACGTCGCTACTTGCGAAACAAAACGTTGCAAGTAAATAGCTTAAGCCGTTAATAATTTGTTTATTCCTTTCGTTTTTACCACTTTTTTGTGTGACAGAAGTACATTAATTCCATACCTAATTTTTTATAACCTTATTACGTTAACCTTACGTTATTTATTAATTCTAGAAAATGTAATAGAAAAAAAGCAAAGACTAAAAGTAATTATGGAACTTTACGCCAAAAAACAAAAAACAAATATAGGTATAGTCCATTAGTGACACAGTAAAAAATATAATAAAGGAAAAAAGTAATAAAGCGGTAACTCAAATAGAGACGTCGTAGATTGTTAGTAATAAAATAATTTACCAGTTTAGCAGTTCTTTTAGTAAAGCGATATGCACCATATCTGCGCTTCATTGCGTAAAACAATTTCCATTCAACTTTCAAAACGATTATTAATGACGATTTCGTAATTAATCTCAAGGATATCTCAACAACTTACTATAAGTTAACCATAAACTTGAGTATTCCATCTGTCATCCATAAATGCTTCAATGGATGAATCAATTATTTTATAAAATATCGAGCTTTGATGGTAAAGGACTTAATTCTTATATGTATTTAAAAAATATATAAATTTCAATTATATTCTCGAAGAAAAAATTAGCACAAATACGTACTCATATCATTTGCTTAAAACCAAAATTAATTTTAAAATTAGTAATAACAAATTCATATTAACTAACAAGAACACTTGAACTTGTATGTTTCTTATAGTATATAAAGAATCAACAATGGTAATGATAGTTGAGACGTTATTTACTTTTTAACCTACCGCCTCCACCTTACCCTGTGTCCATTATAACTGTTTATATGTAACGTTTTATAATTACCAAAGGTAAGGTCAGCTATTATTTATCGCTAAAATTGCTAAAGTGACGAACCACTTGTTTTTGTCTTTTACTCTTCTTCGACAAAAGACAATTCCGTTTATGATGTAATTAGTGGTCATTATTTTACTTTAAAGTCAACTTATTAGTTGGAAGCTTTAAAATTTATAAAAAAACATCTTAATTCATTGGACATTCTCTACTACTCAGTTATCCGTTCGATATATTTTATATTCACACATAAAACAGGTCATAAAAAATATTTTAAAGCCTAAAATGTATATCAAGAAAATCATACTGACATAATATAAAATGAATACAGTGCAATGAACATTAGAGCAGTGAGCAAATGAGTTTAATATTACAGCAATATTTACCTTGCATTTAATTTCTATTTTCTAGGTGCATAATATTAAAAATATTTTTTATAAATTTATGTATTTAATTATTTTTTAGGAATTTATATCGCCACATTCACACTGTCACACCCACTGAACATGTAGTTGAACATCGCAACATGTTATGCCTAAAAATTCTGGTTCTTAGATAAGGTTACTGAAACAGGAGCTTGACGAGACACTTGTAACTTTATGGTAGTGCAAAATAAAGCACATACTAAAATTATTTATTATTTAAAATTATTATCACGATGATATTTCATCAAAATCTCAGAATCATTATTGGAACCGATGTCGATCGATGCTACAATCAAACACACAAGCACTTAACCTTTATTATGGCAAACACGGTTTTTTGATGGTCCAAAGAATTACGGAAACTTTTCGTCGACATTCGCTGTTTTTTTTTTTCGAACGGACTACGCTATTGATCTACCAAGGTCCTAACAGCTTCACCGGATTACTAAGGCGAGCGTTTAAGGCACTCAGCCGATTTTATTGGATATCTTGCTCAAAGGTGCACGGCATACCTCGGCTTGGGCTGTTGCCTGATTGCAGCTAATGTGCGGGCGTTGCGCGCTGCGCATCTCATAGTGGCACTGAGGGCAATCAGGGGGTACCGCACCGTGACCTCCGCGGCAGCCTTTGCGCTCGCCGGGTCGCTGTCCTGGGGGCTGGAGGCGGAAGTTCTTGCCGCCGTGTACGAGTTTGAGGCCGATCCCCTCAGGTCCGGCTACGGTGGCAGGAGGAGTTGGGCGAAGCGCCTTCTCCTCCTGCCTGTCCTCCTTTGGCGGAGACGGCCACTTTGAGGGTCTGCCTCGCGGGCCCTCTCCGCCTCCTCCTTCTGCGAGATGACCTCCTCGCAGAAGGAGGCCATCGCTCGCCAAGCCTGTTCGCTGCCGAGCATGGCCGAAACCACGCTCGGCAGCGATAAGTCCGTTCCCACGGCCGCCGCCAGGATGCGGCGCTGCTCCCCCCACGCAGCACACTCAGACAGCGTGTGCTGCGCGGTATCTTCCTCAGCGCCGCACTCGTGGCAGGCGGCCGTCGGCTCCCTGCGTGCGATCCGGTGCAGGTACCACCCGAAACAACCGTGTCCGGTGAGTACCTGCACCAGTCGGAACGTCAGGGAGCCCCACTCCCTGGCAGTCCACTCCCGCAGGACCGGGCGGACGGCGTCCACTGTGAACCGCCCGAATCGCTCGTCCGCCAGGTCCTGCTGCCACCTTTCGACGGCGTCCCCCCTGAGACGCCGTCTCTCCGCCTCTACCTCCCTGGGAGCCGGAGGCTCCCCCCTTCGTTTCCTCGCCGCCGTGAACTCGTACACGGCGGCGAGAACTCCTGCCTCCAGCTCCCAGGGCAGGGAGCCGGCGAGCGTGAAGGCCGCCGCCGAGGACACCGTCCGGTACGCCCGGATTGCCCTCAGTGCCACCGTGCGCTGCGCATTGCGGAGCGCACGCACGTTGGCGGCACCGAGGGCATCAGCCCAGACTGGTGCCCCGTAGGCGGCCATCGCCCGCACGACTCCCATGTAGAGTCGGCGGCACCCGGCGCCCGGCCCCCCCACGTTGGGGAGTAACCGGCCGAGTGCCGCCGCCGCCCCAGAAATTCGCGGTCCGAGCCCCGCAAAGTGGGGCTCGAACCGCCAGCGCCCGTCCAGGGTGAGGCCCAGATATTTCATCTGGGTCCCCACCCTGATCCGGGCTCCCTCCACCACAATGTGAGCCCCAGGAGGTGGCCCCCGCCGAGGCCCATGAAAGAGTAGGGCCTCGGTCTTCTCGAGGGCCACCCTGAGGCCCAACCTCCTTATGCGCCCGACCACGAGGGTTGTGGCCATCGTGGCCAGGCGCTCCACTTCCTTCCATTCCCTCCCCCGGGCTACGACTAGGGTGTCGTCCGCGTAACAGATGAGGCGTGCTCCATATGGGAGCACGCCGCGGAGCACCCAGTCGTAGCCCATGTTCCACAGGAGCGGCCCCAAGGCCGACCCCTGTGGAACCCCTCGCCTTGTGGCCCGCCGCACCATACGCCCGTCGCCGTCTACGTAGGCGACCTCCCTATCTTCGAGGTACGCCTCCAGCACCCGCCGCAGGTAGGGGGGCACTCCGAAATATCGGAGCGCCTCCCGTATGACCCCATGCGGCAGGGTGTTGAAGGCGTTGGCGATGTCAAGGGACACCGCCAAAACCCTCTCCCCCTGGGAGGTCGCCTCTGCCGACAGCGACTTCAGGAGGCACAGGGCGTCCACCGTGGAACGCCCTGCCCGGAAGCCATACTGCGCATCCGCCAGATTAGGCCCTACGCCCTCTAGGTGCTGGACGACCCGGGAGGAGATAATCCTCTCCAGCACCTTCCCGGCGTCGTCCAGCAGGACGAGGGGCCGATACGCGGACGCGCAGTCCGGAGGGCGGCCTGCCTTTTCCATAAGGCAGAGCCGCCCAAGCTTCCAGGGCTTCGGGAACTGCCCGACCGAAAGACACCGGTCGAACAGCTCCCGAAGCCACCCCCCTAATTGGCCCAAGGCGAGGCCGAGCACCCGACCCGGGACCCCATCAGGGCCGGGCGCTCTACGCCGGTTGAGGAGGCGCTCGACTGCCCTCTCCATCTCCTCCTCCGTTATCGGAGGGGGCGGCCCGTCAAGCACCTCCTCGACTGCCTCCCGAGGTGGAGGCATGGGAGGAGCCGGTAGCATCGGAGGATCGGGGAATAATTCTCCCACGACCCTCGCTACCACCTCCGGCCGGAGAGTCTCTGTCGCCGGGGGCGCCCAGGATCGCATCTTCTTGCGCACGATCCTGTACGGGCGCCCCCAAGGATCCCCCTCCAGCGTCTGGAGCAGCTCCTCCCATGCTGCTTCTTTCGCCCGGCTGATGGCAGCCTGCAGGGTCTTCCTGCACTCCCTGTAGCTGCCATACAGCCGGGCCTCCACCTCCGGGTCCCGGTGCCGGCGTCGGCGGCTGCGCCCGAACAGCCGCCGGGCCGCGGAGCAGGCCGCCCGGAGATCGGCGATCTCCGGCGACCACCAGTACACCGCCCGTTTGTCTGGGCGGTGTACGCTCCGCGGCATCGACGCGTCGCAGACCTCCGTGAGGGCTCCACGGAGGCGGGCTGCGGACGCGTCGACGTCAGCCCCTGTGGGGGGGGGCATGGCCCACGCCTGGACGATGGCCGCCTCTTCCGCTAATTCTCGGTTGAGGCGGCTCATCGCCCAACAGGGGAACTTCGCGCCCCTCCGGGGGCGGGTGCCAATTCCGGCTTGGGAGGAGGAGACCTCGAATCTGATATATCGGTGGTCCGATAAGGTCTCCTCCTCCTCAAGCACCCTCCACCCCCGGACACGGCGCGCGACGGACGGGGTGGCGAACGAGACGTCCACCACCGACGTCCCGTTCCATCGCACGCACGTGGGGACGCTCCCCTGGTTGAGGAGGGACAGCCCTAACTCGGCTGCCCACTCTTCGACGGCCATGCCCCGCAGGTCCGTGACTGCCGCTCCCCAGGTCCTCGACTTAGCATTCAAATCCCCCATGAAGACCACGGGGAGCGGCGACAGCCGTCTGACAGCTCCCTGCAGGGAGCCGAGATACGCCTCGAACTCCCTCAGGGGCTTGTTAGGGGAGAAGTACGCCCCCACAATGGCGTACTCTCCCCAAACGGCCGTCACGAACCCGGCCCCGCTTTCCCTCGCCGCCAGGGACGAACCCCGACCCGCCACGATCGCCACGGAACCGTTCCGATCCCCAGCCCATTGCGGCTGGGAGGGAACGTAGTAAGGCTCCGTGGCGACCGCGAGCCCGATACACCACTCCGCCACTGACTGCACAAGTAAGTCCTGTGCAGCGGCGCAGTGGTTGAGGTTCGCCTGGAGGAAATTGCATATGGACCTATCCATTATTGGTCCATATCAATTTCCTCCCGCCTGGCGGCCACCACCTTGGGAATTACTCCCACTACCGGGAGATCCCTACCCTTGGTGGTGGGGGGCCTGCAATTTCGGCCCCCCATCACGTGCCCTGAGGGCCTCCCGGCGTCGGCACATACGGCGCAGCGGGCCTCCTCCGCTTTACACTCGGCCGTTTTATGTCCCGCCGTGCCGCAGCGGTAACACCCGTCCCCTCTGCTGAACGAGGAGGGGCACATGGGGCGGGTGTGCCCCAAGCCCATGCACTTATAACACCGCATGGGCTTCTCGTCCAGCAGCTGGACGCGCACCACGCTCCACCCGATCAGGAGCTTGCCCACCTGGACAAGCTCCCGGGCTGCCGTCGCGGGGAGTGTCACGTGGACCGCTCCGAGGCCCCCCCAATTCTTTTTAATTTCGCCGACCTTAAGGTCGGCCACCTTGCATCCGGCCTTCGCCGCCACGACCGTCCCGATCTCGAGGGAGGACACCGAATCGTCCAGCCCGATGATCCGGATGTCCGCCCTCTTTGTCGGGACAACGACCGTGGCGATGTTGGCCAACGCCTTTTCGAGCTCCCGGGCCAATTCGGCGGCCTTTTCCTTGGTCTGGCCCGGGAGCTCGATTTTTCTAGCTCCTGTAGCCGTCTGCCGGACCCGAACATCCTCGACCCCCATGTCCGGCAGGGCCACGGCTTCGCGCGCCTTCACCAGGACCTCCCTGTATCCGATCCCCCTGTTTGCTGCGGTACCCTGCAGCGTCACGATCACCGCAGCCGATTGGGGGATGGACGGCAATTTCGGCCCTGGTGGCTTCGCCTGCGGCTTCAGTGGCGCGACTGAGGACTTGGGCTGCGAAGCAGGGGCCGCCTTCTTTTTCCTGTCCACCACTTTGGTCCACTCTATTGCGGTAGCAGGGGCAGGAAGTTCCGCCCAGCTCATGCCCAGCGGTTGGGCTATCGGGGCTTGGGTTGCCGGTGCCGGTCTATTGGGGGGAGCCCCCGCGCCTCCCTTCTTTTTGTCCGCTGCCAGAGTATATATTTATTCAGTTATTTAATTATTATTTTCAAATGATTCATTCTTAACATATACTGAATATTGCAATAAAGGACGATATAAGAGACCGCCGCGACATAAGAATTGATTAATTACCAACAATGCGGAATCTATTCATATAATTAGCAATTTAGAAACTAACTTTTTTCCACGATTTTGCTCGAGGTAACTCAGAACCTATCACTTGGGCACAGTACTGTTTTCAGGATGAAAGGCACCTTTTTTATATATGGGGAGATCCCTAACAGATACCCATCCCGTCGGGCAGCTGAGGATGGGTTATGTTCGATTTGCACGGACTAAAACCCCATGGCACCTTCATATACCTTTTTAGGTGGGGGAGCAAGGACTGCCAGCTGGCTCTGCGTCTGCTCCCCGACAGGTGTAAGCCATTCAAGAGGCCCTGACTGCGGTCTGAGGGGTCAAAGATGGTAAACCCCTCAAAGGGGGAGTGAGTGTTAGACCCCCCTGGCGAACTCTGGGAGTCGCATCGGCACAATGCGCTTCCACCACATGGGCCTGTGCAGTTTAAACAAACTGTCAGGGCGACTGACATGCCCGTGTCCATCGCCCCCAGGCCCCATCTACGGCGGCCATCACCTACCCATCGCTGCCGTGTGGTTCATCGACCGCGGGAGGGGAGTCTAGTGGTTCACTCCCTCTCCGCCACCTCCTTTGAAAGCATGACTGTCTCGCAATAGCAGGCGACGGAGAGACACCCAGCCTCGCTCTCGACCATCTTATTAACGACGATCGGGAGCGAGAGATCCGGTCCGATGGCCGTGACCAGCTCGTAGCGTGGCACATCCCAGGCGGTACATTCACTCATCGTGTGCTGCTTGGAATCATCGACGCAGCCACAGTGATGGTACCCTGGAGTTGGCTCCCGTCCAATGCGACACAGGTAGCGCCCGAAGCAGCCGAAAGGCACCAAATGTATAAAACTTTTGGGTCTAAGAATGATGTGGCTTTTTGGTGGCCATAAAATATGTAATTTCGATGCACCTAATTTTGTCCACAATCGGCAGAATTTTTGCGTCAAAGTCCACTATTTTAACTTAAGCGATGCGTTTTATTGCATCCGCGATTAAACACAGAAGGGAAGTTAGGGAAAAGACATGGAAAGAAGGGGAAAGAAGTGGACGAAAGGGTTTAAAGAATTGGCATTGAGAAATTTCGACTTGATACTATAAACAGGCGTTAACAGTACTCTATGTCCTCTTCTGTGCCCCTGAATACGTCTATACTAAATTTCATGACGATTGATTGAGTACATAAGGCATGAAAGTGAAGCAAACAAATATACAAACTAACTTTTATTGGTACTTATAATATTAGGATTAGAATTATCTTTCAAATTTTTTCACATCCTACTTTTGAGCTGTAAATATCCAATATTTACGGTGTTAAGTATTATCAATATTCTATGCAGTTTTGTTTTAAAATTGATTCTTTAATTTAGTTATATTTTGATTTATACTATTACAAGCTGTCAAAAGTTTGTTTGATAAAAATAATTATAATATAGGTGTTTGTAATCAAATATTGGCACACCCAGCATCGGAAGAAGCCAAATTAATCTATAATATGGTGGACGTCGGTATAAGGGCACGAAAGTGATTGTAAAGTTCTGTTCTTTCATTTAGTTTCTTATTCGTTTTTTTGGAAGATCTTTATTAGAATATTGTTTGTTATATGGACGAGTGTGGCGTTTTCTCTTTGAACGAAACCTCTACAAAAATAAAGATTTAAAAAGATCAAGTGATGTATTTTCATTATCAAGTTTTATATAACAGTGAATACGAACGAAGCCGTGGATTTGTTAGTGTTTTATATAAACGTTGTCTCAATAGAATAACGTACTGCACTGTTAACTAACCCGGATATCTGGCTTCAATTAAAGTTCACGTCGAGATGTTGTTAACTAGTTGTCGCAACAGCGCAAACTCGGTTGAATCTTGAGAAATTTCTCACAATGCCAGTAAGTAAGTGCCCTTTTCACTTAAATTCCAGTGTTTTTTATTTAAACTTTCCAACACCTACTTACCATAACTTGAGAGTAAGTACGTTACATGACCATAAAAGTAATATAAACAATAAATTATATATTTTAAAATGCGACAAGGTGACAACATTGACTCGAGTCCAACGCCTTCAACAGTCTGCCGCATGGTGTCATACGGGAGGCGCTCCGCTTTTTCGGAGTGCCTCCGTACCTGCGGCGGCTGTTGGAGGCGTACCTGGACGGGAGAGAGGTCGCCTTCGTAGACGGCAGAGGGCAGATGGTTCGGCGCCATACGGCGTGCGGGGTTCCACAGGGGTCGGTCTTGGGCCCGCTCCTGTGGAACATGGGCTACGACTGGGTGCTCCGCGGCGCGCTCCCTTCTGGAGCGCGCCTCATTTGCTACGCGGACGACACCCTAGTCGTAGCCCGGGGCGGGGAATTCCCCGATTTGGTGCGCCTGGCCACGGAGGCCGTAACTCTCGTGGTCGGGCGCATTAGAAGGCTGGGCCTCGAGGTGGCCCTCAACAAGACCGAGGCCTTATTGTTTCACGGGGGCTTTGCCTTATAGGAAAGGAAGGCCGCCCTCTGGACTGCGCGTCCGCGTACCGGCCCCTAGTTTTGTTGGACGACACCGGGAAGGCGCTCGAGAGGATCATTGCCTCCCGGGTCGTCCGGCATCTTGAGGAAGTAGGGCCGAACGTGTCGGACGCGCAGTTCGGTTTCCGGTCAGGGCGTTCCACGTTCGACGCCCTGACCCTCCTGCCGGTACGCGGACGCGCAGTCCAGAGGGCGGCCTTCCTTTCCTATAAGGCAAAGCCGCCCCCTCTTCCAGTGCTTCGGGAACTGCCCGACCGCAAGACAGCGGTCAAACAGCTCCCGAAGCCACCCTCCCAGATGGTCCAACGCTGTGGCTAGCACCCGGCCCGGGACCCCGTCGGGGCCGGGTGCTTTGCGCCCGGTGGCGCGGAGGCGCTCAATCGCCCTCCCCATCTCCTCCTCCGTAACCAGAGGAGGGATGACCGGCGCCTCCTCTGCCACCTGAGCAGGGGGCATGGGAGGAGGGAGGAGCTCCGGAGGACCGGGGAACAGTGCTCCTATAATCCTCTCAGCCACCTCCGGCTGGAGAGTCTCCGTTGCCGGGGGCACCTGGCCGCGGAATTTCTTCCGGGCCATTTTGTACGGGCGCCCCCACGGGTCCCTGCGACTCCTCTGGTGTTGTTAGTGTCCATGGACGGTGGTGATCACTTAACATCAGGTGACCCACCTGTGCGTTTGTCAGCGGACATAAAAAAATTTTATATAAAACTAGCGGGCCCGGCAGACCTTGTCCTGCCCTGACAATTGAAAAATATACCCAAACCTTCCTCGTAGACCACTCTATCTACTGGCGAAAACCGCATGAAAATCCTTTCAGTCCTTTAAATCGCCCGGCTCATTGTGGGAGGTGGAGACCTCAAACCTAATGTATCGGTGATCCGATAAGGTCTCCACCTCCTCTATCACCCTCCACCCCCGGACACGGCGTGCAACCGACGGGGTAGCAAACGATAGGTCAACTATTGACCCGCCGTTGTGTCGCACGCACGTGTAGACGCTCCCCCGGTTGAGGAGGGACAACCCATGTTGGGCTGCCCACTCCTCAAGAGCCTCGCCACGTGGGTTCGTGGCCGCCGCTCCCCATGCCCTTGATTTGGCGTTGAAGTCACCCATTAGGACGATGGGGAGCGGCTCAAGCCGCCTCACAACCGGCCCCAGCGAGTCCAGAAAGGACTCAAACTCGATGAGGGGCCGGTTCGGGGAGAAATATACCCCGAGAGTCGCGAAACCCCGTGAAGCGACCGCCACAAACCCGGCACCCCTCTCCCTGATTGAGAGGGGTATTCCCCCCCCGGACAATACTGCCACGGAGCCGTCCGTGTCTCCGGCCCAGTGAGGCTGGTCCGGAACACGGTACGGCTCCGCAACCACCGCAATATCGATATCCCACTCCGCCGCCGCCTGCAGGAGCAAGTCCTGGGCAGCAGCGGAGTGGTTTGCATTAGTCTGGAGGTAGCTACTGTGGATGTAGTCCATTGACTATCCCACGACAGCTACCTCCATATTTGCCACCTTTAAGAGGGGCGGCTTCCCTTTCACATGGGGAGGTCGACAATCATTCCCCCCCATAACGTGGCCCGCCGGCTTGCCGGCTTCTGCGCAGACAGCGTACCGCGGTTTTGTTGCGATGCAGCTATCTGCGCAGTGTCCTCCCTCCCCGCATCGGAAAATTCGCGACCTATCTGAGCTAACCTAAACTAAGCTAACTATTCATACATATGAGTTCTTGAAATATATATGTGTACCAAGCGTACATACCACAACAACTCTTATATATATTTCGTATCGGATAATTTTCTAAACTATGTATTTCAGTTTGATAAGGGAAAAAAATAAAACCCTTCCACTTTCATGTGTAAGCGTTTATGCGTGCACGTGTATGGAGGTGATATGTGTAATGTTGTCGCAGTGATGTAAGATTTTATGTCACTGTATCGTGCGAGCAGCGCACTCAAGGCCTCCACGCCGAGGGAACGGACCTAGGCTTGAGCCGCTACCGAGGGGGGCCTAATCTGGTAGCTTTCGCTGTTAATTTTGCTTTGTATTCGTTTATCGAAGTGCAACAAAAGAAATCATGAAAATACAAAATAATACAATAAACATTTTTTTAAACTGGAAATATTTTTAGCGTTTGCCAACAATCTCATCTAATGTTATATGATGATGTGGTCTAATATGGTAAACACGCTAAACCTACAGGGAGTTTGGATTTGAAACGCAGTCTCCATGTTTAACTTGGCGTTGGTAGTTACCGCGTAAGTGATCACGAAGTGGTTTTATCACGATGTTGTTCTTTAGCAAAAGCTCCGACTCATTTGTAAGTATTGGAACATACGTCAATTGATGGTATCGGAACACGCTAACTAATCAGCATCATCGCTTAAATTGATCCATATTACTTAATTATCAACAACTATCATCACAAATATTTTATTGGCTTTAATACATAAAAAAACGAAGTATTTACACGAAAACTATGCAAATAACTTGGTAAAGTTGAAGAGACATTTGCCGAAGATATTTAAGGAGTTGGAAATGTCGGGTAGCCAGTTATGTGTTTTTTGTGACTGTTGTAGGGTACTTTGGTAAAGTTTTGATTTGTACGCCGAGAGTTTTACGGTATCTTCGGATTAATATATCCCGAATTCGGTCATTTTATGTTAAAGTAGAACGAAAATTAACAACTAAAATATTATACCATGTACTTAAATCCTATTAATACTATAACAGAAAAATGTGTGAGGATGGATGTTTGATACTTTTAGACGCAAAACAGATTTTGGTGAAACTTGACAGTAACATTTGTTATCTATCAGATAAGCATATAAGTTGTAATTTATAAAGATATTGTTTAAATTCAACCAAAAATAACAATATGTACATTGAAAAAAATGTCGAGGCTAATGTAAGGACTACCGACAGAAGTGAAAACTTAAAACAATGAAATAAATGTGTTCTCTTTTGAATTTTCATATTAATTATAGTGTTAATGATAATATTTGACTTTCAGAATTTGTATATTGAATTATTAACGGTGGTGTAGTTTTATTGGCACTCGGAGCAATAATTATATACATTTTTATGAAGTCTATTAATCAATCAAACGTATAATGAGCTATAAAGATATAAAGAATAGGGTATTCCCCTAGATATAGGAAGTTTCATTGAATTTAATAATGTCAATAATAAATATTAAAATAAGTCACAGTGACTTATTTGATAGTGACTATCTCCGTATATTTATAGGCATGTAGGTTGGAGAGTGCTCTCGATGAATCTTTATCTCTCTATGCTATTCTACCACTGTATCCAATACGTTAAGAATTCCACGGCCATAAAACCGTAGGGAATAAAAATGTATGAAATTATTCATTTACTTATTAAGGGGAAACATATCGAAAAAATTATCCCAGTGTAATAAAATGGCTTTTCACCCTTAACCGATTGCAAAGGGTTTAAGAATCCACGAAGCCCTCCGGACCGTTAATAAATGTCAGCGAGTGTCCATTGGCATTTGTTTCGTGGGGCTCAAAGTCCCGCGACACGCTCGATTTCCGACGTTTATGGTCACCGTTGACTAACCCTTCTTAAATGGTAAAACTTTCTCAAACTGGTGTGTTATTTTTCTCTATTATAAATTGTTTCACCATTACACAGGGTTGCCATTTTGAAAAATGGAAATTTGTACCCAACAATGAACCCCAAACAGGTTATTGGTGATTCATTGCTTTGTTACTACTACCTGTTGGTAGGTATGTATATATAACTGGGGTGTGATACAGTGACTCTCTTTTTATACCCATTCCCATTCATTATATATAATGGGTATATCCAGCAATTGAGAAGCATCCAGACCTGCACTGACAGTAACACTCAGCGATGGATTCCCCAACGGTTTTTTAGCACTGTTTTCGTGCATTTTGCTTAAAATCAGACATAGTGTCGTCACGATTCAGTGCAACTGTAAAAATATACTCTAGTTAATGACGCTGTAATTTCTTATCGACGATTGCACTTAGATCCAGTCCTGTTTCTAAGTAAAACACTTTGAGCATATCTCTATTTAATATAAAGCAATTAAGACTCGGTCACAACTCATCAAATAAAACAGTTCAACAATAATGTCTTTCTTTATACATAAATATCACACGAAACGGTCAAACATGTGTAGTGACATTCTTACAGGTTCGTTACACATCGCTTATAATCCATAAACGGTTAAATCCTAATATATATTGAAGCAGTAAAAGTTCCCGTTTAACAGAGATGAACGATGCTATTCGACGTATGTGCAACAACAAACCCATGTTAAGACAGTTAACTTTGATGATTTCCATTCAAGGAATTATGCTATGAGACTTGAAATTATTTATTTATTTTTACTACCATGCTCTTAAGCCTGATACATAATGAATAGCCTAAAATATAGATATAATTAAGTGCAAAATGGTAAAAACGGTATGCAATGAGACACTATGTGAAGTGAAATATCGCCTAATATGTATTAGGCAATAGTATAATAAAGATGTACATAATTGCGGAGATTACCACATTGTTAATTACCTAAGTAGTAAACACGTATTATTATTTTATGTGTGTTAAGTTTTATTATCAAATGAAAAATAATTATTAATCGGTTAATTGTGAAAACATATCACTGTTATTTTTCATATTGTGTAAATGGTCTGTTATTGCTATTTGTCATAAAAATGTAATGAAACTTTTGAAGTAGCTACAAAAAGTTGGTAATTCCAGGTGGAACCCATTGAGTAATTTCTTTTCTCTGAAATGTAATGTTTTTTTCCTACATCACAGGTAATAAATATTACAATGTTCCTTTTTTATTATTACTGTTATAAAAAAAAATATAAAGTTTAATTTAATGCAATTAAATTGAATTTATTATTTAATTAATTTATTAAATAAATTTAAATAAATAATGAATACTATTATTATTGATTATATTAATTATTTTAATAATATATTTTTATTATTTATTTATTTCATTTCTTTATTAAATGTTAATATTAAAAAAGATATAATTACCATGTACTCGACATTAGGAGTGGATATACCACTCAATCTTTCACATTTTACCACACATAATAAGGAATTATTAACACTATGTATAAAATAATATCACACCGACACGCTTTCTTAGTGATATTATGAATTAGTAATAATAATTGAATTGCACGTGTCAATAATTAAAAAAAAAATGTTTTATAAACTTATTATATTTTATACATATTTTAAAACAACCATAAATTCATAGTTTGCAGACGATTGCTCAAATTGTAATATTAGACACTAAAAACATTTTAAAATATAAAAACTTTCATGAATGTCTGCACAATCCTAATACTGGGAATCCGCAATAAAGTGAAATACAATTTATAGTATGATCATTTCTCTGAATAAAATTTACAAACTGCCTTTACAATGTTTTACTGTATTTGTACATGTAAATTAGTAGAACCATATATAGCTGAAGCAATAATAAGTTCGTCGAATTTCTCTCCGCATCACGCAACGTATGATAATCAAGTAGTATGCAAACAAACAATTACGTTTCAATAACATGCTCCATTTGACAAGTATTTATTGGCGTACATTCGTAGTAAACTTCTGTTAAAAATAACTCCTTGATATACCAGTATTATTAAATGAATGCTTTTCTACGGGCGTGCTCAATCGAACGCTAATATAATTATAATAAAGATAAGGAAAGAAATAAATACGCTTAGATGTATAAAAGTGGCACAGAAGCTAATGTTATATAAATAAAAAAATATAATAACTTCTATAATACTCAAACTAAACTCACTCTGAGTTACCTATAAAGAAGGACACCATGACCCAGCGATAGTACGCCTGGCTATTTACCATCCTCGTAAAAACCTATCGTCATGAAACTATCTGGGTTCCGATAGCTGCATTACAGAACTTCGCTTTCTGGGGTTCCTTAGAAAACCTTTACATCATCTTAAAAAGATTGTTGTTTTTGTTGTTGACTATGAAGTTGTATAACTGCTATGGAAATAAAATGGATTACTTCAATAATTTTTAGAGATATATCATGCAGCAGACTGCTTAATGCAGTCGTTACAATTGAAAAGATACATAGATGAATATATTTAAAGGAGAGAGTTGCTAAAATAACTAAAATATTTAAAAAGACCGGTGAGTCGGTTTGGATTCGTAGAAAGCAAAATAAATATAAAAATACATATATAATGGCAACTTATATAGCAATAGAATAATCCAGAGTGACCTGTATGTACTGTTTAGATAGAAAACAACAACCGTAGAAAAAGCAAAAGACTCGGAACAGTCTCATTTATGGATAATGAATCTAAAGTAATTGAAAACATCTGAAATGATAATAAAAGGTATTAATCTATCTCTTTTGTCTAATAGGAAGATGACAAAGTAGTGAAATTTTACTTTACAGTCTTAGATAAATCACTTAGCACATATCTAACCTTTGACTGTAATAAAGAAAACACAATTTTAATGATATCATCTTCAGAACCCTCATCAGGCCATCATCGTTTCTAATTGACACATCAAAAACTGTCACAGTGCAACTCGATCACTTTACACGGTTCTGTTCCGGGCCGGTTCTGTTATTATTAAACCTGCGTCGCCTGCAGCCGTGGAAGGTGCTCCAACCGTCGGCGTGCACCTTGCGACCGACCACCTTGCCTCTATAACGTACTGATACACCAAGATATCAATTACTCGAGCGATGAAAAACCCAACCACCTCCACAATTCCATGAAATTACCCACTCTAATATTACTAATATAGAGTACAATATACTTTGAAGATAGATGAAGGGAAGTAGCGTAAAGATGTTACACCCTACCGGTAGATTAAGGTTATTTAGTTAAGTATAAAGCGAGTTTTTTATTGTCTTATATTAGTGGACACGGTTGTCTTGTCGAATTACTTGGCGTAGTTTCACCAATTTTCGGGTAAAAGGATCTGTTCACACGAGTTTAGTTTACATACATAGTACATTCGTTTTCTGTAGAGATCGTATATTAATGGTGAGACAGTATTTTATATCAAATGACATAAAAGAAACAAGTATCTTGCCCCAATTACCTTGTTGTTGATCAAATCTTAATCGATATTAAATAACAATGTGTCTAAGATATTAAAACTAGAGAACCGACTCTGAAATTTTGTTGCCAGAAAACACTTATAGGTTCTTGGCGACAGATTATCAATTCATAGGTATTAACTAGCTAGAAGGGTATTACAAATAACGCTACCATGATGCTATGACTTTATCACGATATGATCAACATAATTGCTTTGCATTTATTGATATTTTTTTGAAAGATACTATGAAAGAAATAATTGTACTAAAAACAACAAAATTATCTAATTTTGTACAAAGTTATATACGTAACCTCAATATTACAACAATGTAAACATTACTAGAAAATCGTAGTAATCTCGTTGCACTATGCAAATTAGTCGAGTGTCTTGATCAATCTTTGTTTTATAATAATTGGCACCCGAGGTCATATCAGGTTAGCTCTGTAAAGCTTTACCATTATTGCTTAGATTATATGAAAATAGACCATTCCAGTTCCGCGTAAGCACTAATGGGGAAGGGGTCCTTAATTTGCTGATTTTTGATGACATAGGACATTTGGGGTCAGGTTAGTGATTACGTTAGAAATATTTATTTAACCAGAACAGATATAAAAATACTTATATAAATGTGTACGTAAGCATTTGCTAACCAGGGTGAGGAGGCAGTCCGAAATTACGATAATTCTGCTTACATAATACTTGAATGGCCCCAAAAGCGTAACAATTTTAAGCTTAGATAATTTTTTTAATACTTTATAGATTTTAGCGTTTGAACATAATCTCATCTAATGTTAAATGGTGACCTAAGATGGAAAACATGCTACCTCTAAAGGGGGCTTATAGCTATTAAGTGCAGCTGCCGGAACACACCAACAAGTGCTTAACGACAGATTCTTAACTGAAAATACTTTAAAAAGTTCTTTAACAGTTAATCTCCTTAAAATCAGTACAACCAGTTCAAAGATTGGCCTGGGCAATTAACTGTCGGATCTATTTAATCTGAGTGTATTGTATGTAAGTACTAGTAGTCCAAATAATACATGAAAACGTCAATCTAGTTTCATGGTGAAAAGATCACTTATCATTAAATTTATTTTTACTTGCAATCTAACCTCGAATAAAAACGTGTCTACATTTGAACAGACCCTTATAATCTAAGATCTTTAGATAAACATTTGAGGGTTCCACGAGACCGTCATAGAAACAGAAAGTGCCCGTGTTAGCATCAAATTAGTTTATTTGTTCGGGTCACGTCATGGTGCTTTTTTGTGCTACACGCGCCGACCTTAAGGCAGATGTTAATGCGTAATTAAATACATATAGATGCAATTCGTAAGGACATAGCTTTTTGAAAAAACTATTAGTATATTTTTTATTTGGTGCAGTAGTAACTGCTGCGAGAATGGTAATGTATCACTTAATCTCAATCCAAGACTTCCAAAGTTTTTTTTCCAGCGTAGCGTATCGCTTCATTCATTCAGTACGCATTTCATTCGGAAAGTCCCATCGTCTAAGTCTCACGTGTATTTGTTATTTTATACACCTCTTTTATTACATTACTTGATGGTCTGTAAAGTATGATCCTTACTAATATTACAAATGCGAATGAATGTAAGTTTGTATGTTTGTTTACAATTTTATTACGCCTTAAGTATTAAATAAGGACATTTCATCCAGAAAAACAGTACTGTATTCGATAGTGACGAGTGACGCTGCGAGTAAAAGCTAGTCCTCTGTAAATCTATCAAGACGATATTGATTTGTAACGCAATTATGTATGTGATGTGTTATATATGGTAATTAGACAAAAGAGCTTTAATTGGCCTTTTTCGCTTTTACCTCAGTTTTATGGATACGTGATAGCTAGAAGTTAGATCGTTTACACCTCAAAATTATTTTTTACCCATTTTTGATAATTTTATATAGAATTGGACATATCTCTAGGCACATAAACGAATCGAGATAACCGCTGTTGTACTTAAAGTTGAAATCATTCTGATACGGACAATATACAAAAGGAATGCGACCTTTATTATGCAATACTCCATATGATCTTTGTGATAATGTGATGACTATCTTTAAAAAGTTGACAGACATACAGTATTTGCACGGTTTAAATATAGACTAGTGGGGGTCCAGTGGTCGACATTCGACCATAGTTCATTGAATTTTTAAAGTTTGAACTTTATTGGGGTTCTTTTATCAATGGCATCGACTTAAAATATATAATTAGGTAGTTCTAATATCAATATTTTTTATTTCATTCGGTTAATTTAATAATTAAGTTATTTTTCGCTTTTTAGTACCTTATTAGTTTTTCACATCGAAGGTGGTTTATTTTATTTTGTAAAAAAAATTATTTCCCCATTTTTAGTGTTCATAAATATATCTGGTTTGTAATGGGTACAATAAATCGGTTCCAATTTCACGAAAATACTTAGAGATGAAGTGGGTGAAGAACAAATAAACGATATTTCACCCCTTTAGGGCTTGAATATTTTCTTCAAATTTATATGGGATCACTACTGAATATAACTATTTTAAATAAAAAATAATCATTAAAAGCGGTTCATAATTTGCAGAGATATTGATTAACATACATAAAAAATACATACAACCGAACGTAGTACTCCTTTTTCGAAGTCGGTTAAAAAATACATACAGTCGAGCATAGCAACCTCCTTCGCAACCCTTTTTCAAGTTCGTTATTGACGGATGTCAAAATGTCTTTTTTATTTACATGTGTGTATATGTTGTGTAAAATTGAAGCAGTAGTGTGAGTAATGCATATTTTTATTAATTTAATGTACTTCTAATGCATTTTATATAAAATAAATAGCTTTCTGCACTTCTCCTCCATATAAACTTTAACTATACCGAAATTCACGGTCATCCGTTCGCGCATTTTTCTCAAAAAGGGATACAAAGTTTAGGCTTCACGTATTAATATATATGATAAAAACGTTATACAAGCCGTTACATTCATATAGCGTGATCGAGTTAGAAGAAAAAACAATATTCAAATAAGTATTGAATCGTATTCTCATAAATACTGGTACAGTCAGGCTTACATGTGCAATAACCTGCTCAGTAATACTAAGTATGCCTTATTTTTGCTAATTAATAATGTGATAAAGAATGATGATCTGTGCCCGTGGCGCTGCACGCATTTTAAGTAAGTGTGCTTTATATATCTTAATTGCAGAGATATTTTATCATTTGTACCTATTATGAATACTAATATGAATCATTAGAGATATTCCCGGTATGCAATGTCTTATTACAAATAAACATATTTTATATCGACCAAATGGTTTTATGGAACATTGTTATAACGTATCTATTACAGAGTAACGTATAAAAAAATTCATTAACGTCGATCAAGTTATTTTTGTGTTAAGTTTAGACATATAAACAAGTAAATAGAAAAAAAATGTTTAATATCGTATTTGTAATGTTTTATGTAAAAGGTTACATCACGAAATAAATAAATATATGTAAAGATAGAACTACAGATTCGTAAATATTGTTACAAAATCTTTAATGGTATGTAATGTATAATTAGGGTCTTCCAACTTTGTTAAATACCACATTGAATACAAACGTTAGGGTAATTACCCTGTCACCGGTTAACATGCTGTGGCTTCATTAAAACATCAAAGCTTAGTGCGTGAGTACAAAGCGTGCTGTTCCTAAATATTCCGGGATCATATCCTATAAAGACTTGTCTATGGTTAAAGAAACATCGAAGTTATGTTTTTTACCTATCAGGTAAAATTTAGCTTATGGTTAGGCTCAACGAGGGATAGTTTATTTGTAAAAAGGTAAATAAAAAAATAAGTTAGTACTACATTATTTACAAAAATAATAATAAAATTCATTAAATAATAATATTAATATTACATAGTCCTACATATTATACAAGGGGAAGATAATGCCTCAGTTGTTAGTGTGTTCAGAAAGCGCGCTGATAAATGTAGCATTGTGTAAGGCTCCTTCTAAGTCTATATATGGCTTCTTACCAGCCTCAAGCTGCAGCTCTGTCGCTAAGTACCTGGGTCTAGGTGCACTCGACAGCACGTCCCCATCTATGTTAGCCTGATTACCATCTTAAACCACATCGTCATTTAACACCAGATGAGATTCTAGTCAAAAGCAAAAACTTGTAATGTACAACAAAACTAACATCTCACTATCCCTTGGTGAGGTCATAAATCAAAAACTGCCCAACCAACTTACATGACAATTATTTTTAATAATAGGTATATGCTTTATTTGAATTTTATTATATGCTTTGTTATATTGAGTAATAACTGCATCGAATAAATACCATATCACAGTTATAGATTAAATGAGTTCAAAATAAATATTGCCTAACAAACGCGTTAGAAGCTGCAGGTGTAGCTTGTATATGCATGTACGTAGTATATATGTACTTCCTACGAAACTAGAATAGAATAAACAGATAATAAAATGAAGTTACTAATTAAATGTATACTTGAATCAGATCTTCCAAACTACGGAGACTACATCAAACTTGCCACTTGGAAATGCGTTTGCAAAGTGCTAAATTCAGTGATAACGCGCTGGGGTCGAAGGCGCGGGGGCCCACTATCAGATACGAACCGGTCCCAGTAAAACACCCCAGGGGTGAGATGTCAAGCCTTCGCACATACTCTAACACGCATTTTTACCGAAAAACAGTTATGTGATAGATTCATATAGAGTTGTTAAGGTTCCAATAAAAAAACAAATATAAGGTTTTCATCTTTCGTCTTTTCTAAAATATAGCGGGTGTTTACCGTAATCTTACTTGATGTTAGGTGACTAAGAGTCCGTGATGGTAGCCTATTAAGTTCTTAAGTGCAGCTGACATAACTACAAATGTTAGGAGACAGATTTTCAATTTGATGGTAGGGGCTAGCTAGGTACGCATTGAAAGAATTACTGTGATTACACTATGGTTTTATCACGATATTTTCTTTCAATAAAAAGCTCTTCAGGTCATTGTAACGATTCAAAACTACACCGAACGACAGTGTCAATCATAGAGTAACAAACCTGCGAGTTGTAAGTGTAAGCGGTTTCATAATTCTATGGTGTCGACAGATGTTATACAATTGATCAATCGTTGCTCCAAAACACAATTATGTGTTTAGAAAATGCGAAGGCTGAAGCTTTAATCTCCAAATTACAAATAATATATGTATATACTTTGCGGGGTGGTAGGGTTTTTACAGCCTGACTGGGTCGCAACCACAATGTATATGGCGAAAAAGCCCGTCATACTGATTCGCTATTGCGGGTCGCGTTTCGGGATCAGCCTGTGCATATCCAGCTTTTCGCAGGCCGGCATGACAGCGGCGACCGGTGATGTATACTATGTCACTCGGTGCTGGCCATTGTTTTTGGATTGTACTGTGCTTACCATCAGGCAGTCAATTTGCCGTGCTATAATAAAATAATAATAATAAAAAAACTCATACAATTTACAACGTTTATTTCAAGTTGTACAAATTTATATACTCTGACTCTGGGTATGTCTATTTGTCAGGCAACGGTATCTGTCATTATCATTCCAAACATATAGTGTAAAAACCTGCATAGCAATAAGTTACATTTTTATATATCATGGACTAAATATGTACATATTAGATGGTACAGATAAATATTGGCAGATGTTTAAAATAAAGTAAACGAATTTAGTAACAGCTCCATATAAATACCGAGCATTCCATTCTTTTAAAGAGTTAGTTGGGACATCATTACGTAGCGGCGGGTCTTCAATGTCCCTCGTCGAGGGGTCCACGGTGACAGATATTGCAATGTCGCTATCTAACTGACGCACTTTATTTGATCTTAAGTTAAGAACTTACAAATGATCTTTTTACGTGTATATGTATTTTTCTTATTAAACAACTAACTTTATTGTTATAAATAGTAGATAGTAACATGTTAATTTCATAATACGTAATAGCTCTCAATTATAGCCGCCAGAGTTCTTGATTATTTAATGTATATCCGCAAAAACCTTTCGTAAAAGATCAGCATGATCTAAATAATCATTGTGACAAACAGGTCGTTCCATATTTCAGACTCAATAAAACCAGTAACAGTTTTTTAATTAACTGTGTTAGGTTTTACAACAAAGTCCCAAAGCATATTACAGATTTGCCGGACTGTAAGTTTAAGTACCATGTCAAACGAATTTTCGTATCAAAAGGCTGTTATAGAGTGGATCAATATATGAACGATGGTGTTGTCTGGGATTTATTCCTCTCTATGTGCATCCACTAAAAACGATTGTAACGTACGTATTGAAATATATACATATGTTAAAAAGATAAACCCGATCGAGTTTCTTGTCAGTTCTTCTCGATGACCGGGTTGTTTTCCGAACCGGTGGTAGTTTGGCCATTAATAAGTGCCTTCTTAGGTCTTAAATTTATGAAAGTATTTTTGATTTTGATTAAACATTTGCTTAATACCAGACTGTTGCTTTTAGCATGGTGATAGTTACAAAAGCTTATAATAATATCTGTCCTCACAATTTATATAAATACATGTCCTGAAAAGGAGTCATATTAAGGTAACCTTTGTTCGACCTTTTCGGAACTTACAATAAAACGAATACAATTATTTTGATAGCGCTCTCCAAGACATCGGGCGTCGGGTTCGACATTGGCTCGGTGTCATCCTACAATCCGATTGTATTTACGTAAGCTGACCGATGCCTAATCCGCATGAGATTATTGACGAGCTATGCCGGACCAAAGACGCTTGTTAAGAATCTATGTCACAAGACACAAGCGATTAACGGAATTTTTATATTGTTATATATTATTTTTACCCTGATATTTTATGTTTCGAAATATACCTTAGAAACGTATTTACTAAAAACAACGGTGATTATACTGATATATTGACGTCTATCACAACATTTTTTTTATTATATTGTTCTTGATACATTAGGGTACGTGAACTCACCTTAACTTGGTACCTTATTATGCCTTATTCTTAAAGATCTTATTAACTTTAGTAAATGTTAATACTTTCTTAAGACAAATTAACAAGAGTTTCTGTTGTTCAAATTTTACTAGAATGGGTACGGATGTGACTTGCAAAATCAAATCTGGATCAAAAAATTTGATTGCATTTATTACGGTGGTGCAATACACTTGCACTTGCAATACACTTCTGAAAACTTCGAGCCAGTTTTCCGAAGAAGACATTTGGCAACAATATCGAATTAGGAACGTTAATAACTTTTCACACTCGCTTTAACTGTGTATCGCTACTGCAGCATATGAAATGTGAGATCGTCTGAGAATTTAGTCACAAACTAAATACATCAGATCGCTTGGTCTCCTGCCCTGCACTGCTAGTCTAAGACGGTCGATGTCCACTGCCGGGGGTCACCCAGGCACGTCAATTTGCTTTGTCCTTTAGTTTGTCGCAACGCACCGGGTTATCCTGTCACACTACTCTACCGATGTAAACCCTTGTTTGTATGTTTTAAGGGTTATTATCAGAATCTACTTCGGGACAATTTTCTACGCAGAGCCTTTTATTTCAAGATATAAAACATAGAAAAGATAATTAATCCCTTTCGATTCTTCGATATAACAGTACTTCATTTTTTATTAGAGTCCTTAGTCTAGATAAATTAGATGGTTTTTCTAAAAATAATAGTAACTCATAATATAAAACACGTACAAAGCCGCGGGAGCAGCTAATATAATATAGAAAAAAAGAATAGGTACTTATTAACACGTCCTTTAACCGCAGTCATAAAGTAATAAGCGGTTTCTAAACGCTCGTTCGCAAATCATTTGCGAGCGCTGGAACTCGTAGACCCCTTGTAGTCACATCATGCAGTCATACTTACTGTGTAAAATATAGTCTATTATTTATTTATGTGAAACGACACTATTATTTTATTATTGCGATATATTTTATAAACTTAATAGCAGGCACGGCGGACGTTATCCGGTCCTGATAATAAAAAAACCTAGACAAATTATATACCTAAATCTTCCTCGTGAATCACTCTATCTACTGGTGAAGAAAATCCGTTCAGTAGTTTTTGAGTTTACCGCGAACAGACAGACAGACAGACGTGGCAGATGACTTTGTTTTATACTATGTAATGATAATAATACATACTAATTATGTGCAACAAATATGTCATTGGTAGAATTTGAAAAGAAATATTTATGAAATGTTTTCGATTATATATTTGTCAGAGCTCTCCAAAGAATTTTAATTAATGTGTTGAGCAATATAATATACCTTTTAACACTGTGGTAGTGAACCATATTATTTAAATAAGAATTCGTTAAATAGCTTTTGCCTGACGAATAACAAAATGCGTCCACTTCAAGCAATTATAGACTAGTTAATAGCGTGTTCGGAACGCATCCATGGACGTAGGGTCGAATCCTGCAAGTGAGTCGGAGCGCACGGTGAAGGAAACATCCTGATGAAACCAGAGCATGATGATAGGACTTTTTGTAAGTCCACCTGGCTAGCTACCACCCTCGAGTTGAAAATATGTCGCTAAGCACCTCATGGTGTGTTCCGAGAACTTGAGAACCCTCTGGGTTTACTTGTTTACGTTTTCGTAAACCAAATCATCATTTAACATAAGATGAGATTGTGTTCAACCGCTAAAACCTATAAAGTATTTAAAAAATCTCATAAACTCTGTCGTTTATAATGTTAATAATTGAATAATCTCTAATTAACTGGTCATGGCTCAATCATTATTTTAAGAATTTTAGTTTTTTGAAGTTGTTATTACTCTATTCTAAAATCATATTTGATTTTTGAAATATAAGCAAAGTAAGAAGCGGAAGTAGAATACTTTCTAGTGTGTTTCCTTTTGTATAAAATATGTACAATCGTCCGACGAACGGCTGCTTCTGCATTTGCAGTCCGCACTATAGTGTACCCAAGGAGTTGATTTGTGTACTCACGATTTCCCGTATTTATGCTTCGTTATATACGCAAACTAAACCTGTAAAATTGGGTTATTTACATATTTAAGGATACTTGAAAATACCAACTATATACGACTCGAAGCGATAAAGATTTACAGAAGATAGTCGATTGAAAATATCCATTACATTTTCAATCAATTTCGGCAATTCGTCATCGCACCGAAACAGTGAGGTGCCGTAACCCTAACACATTCCGACGACGCTTACACGGATGCCCAGTAGGGGGCGCGACATTCTTAACATGTCCCGAATATCTGCAAGACGGATAGCCGGCCGGTCAAAATGACATATGGCCGCGGCACACCCATACACTCCCCGGAATTCCCACTTTTCTTGAACCAATGTTCAATGATTTATTCACTCGGACAAACTTTCAGGCTTAGTTCCTCTTTCAGAGTATTTATGGCAGCCGTTTAAAGTTTAGTTATTTATTAGGTTAACTGTAACGAATGTATATGAAACTGAATAATATTTATAGTTCGCGCTTATTAAACATTTATTTTTATGTTAATGTTGTTATCTATACATATAATAAAAATATAAATCTAACGTGTCTGTACTTTTTAGGTTATTGTGAAAAAATTGTTGCAGGTATCTTGGAATAAGTAATAAAATACATTTCAATCATTTTTAGAAATGTCTGTTTGTCTGTCTGTCACTTCTAAAGTATTCAAACCATTAAGCATATCCTGGAGTTACTCCAGGACTCAGACTAAATGTTAATTTAGTCTTAGTTTCATTAAAATCGGTCCACTCTATCAAATGTTATTTGTAATTTTAATGGCGATGCGACTTAAGTGCGAGAGAAAAATAGATAAGTAAATGGACTTAATATATTCAGATGATTTTATTAGTCACTGTTTTTTTACGTTAGGTTCCATGCGGACAGAGTCGCGGGTACAGCTAGCCATTTATAAAGTTAACGATAAAATTAGCTAAAGTATAACTGAAAAAAAACTGCCAACTGAAATCTATATGAACTTACCTGAAGATAATTTATTTATATAGACACAAAGGCAGATGAAGACGCGGGCGCCCACTAGTATTTCTTAAACAATACATAAGACAATATATCTACATTGTAATCCAAATTTACATTTTTTAATGATACACATTTCTGTTAAATTATTCAAAAACACAATAAATCTATATACATATGAATGGCTATTGTTATATACTATATCTGACATCGATAAATTCCAATACCATTTCACCACACACCATGAAAGCTGGTATGATTTAATAGAAATGTTATATGCTATCAATTTAGTTATATTATGCCACTAGTTACCAGTTTTATTATTATTACGTTTTATATTGTAATTTAATATGGATGAAGTCGTTTCTAGTATTACTTAAAAGTTTTCAAGAATAAAACACTGTCTACCATTATTGTGCTTCTAGCTCTGCAACTATAAATTGTTCGTAAATAAAGTGCAGCATCGAATGATGGAAGAAAAATTATCATCCACTAATACATCACCATCATTATAGTGATATCACAGTGTTTGAACAATCGCGGGATGTTGCATCACTGTTCTGAATGTGTTATGAACACATGTGTTCTGAAGAGCTGTTCAGATTGATACTTGCTGCTGAGTTTCATTACCGAACGACTCGCCATAAATTGGAATTCTATCCGTGACATCTCGATGGCTGGAAGTCATCTACTGTGTGGTTTTTGGGTAAATTGTTTCCACGTACGTTGGTTCTCTAGAATGAATTCCCAGCGGCAGCATTTCCGAACGAATATAACCTTAAATAAACGAGTCCACTTACTCTTTCCTCAAAGGGCTGCAACGCATCTGTGATGTCGCAGTAGTTCATGAGCAACGGTGATTACTTACGTTCAGGTAACTCGTCTGTTCGTTTGCCTTAAATCATATAGAAAAATTTGCATACATATTTGATAGAAATGTCATTTGAAATTGGATTATATCATAAAATAAACTAAAATACATATTGATATACGATTACCTAGAGAGGCGACCACAAATACATCGGTGCAGGCATTGGCTAAGCGACAGTTCTTTAGGTTGAAACCGCAGACCGAAGCGTGCACCGTACAAGCGAGCAACGCGCGGCAAATGGACCGAATTAGCCGCATTTGTTCGCATTAGCGGTCGGCGCGGTGCGATGGCGTCGAACAAAACGCGGTTTTTGTTACGTGCCACACGCTTCGGGACGTAATTGATTCATTCTGTTTGTATTTTTTAACACTAATTCACGTTGTGAAACCGCAGGCTTTAAGATCATTTTCAACTAGTAGCGGATGCGGTTAGTGAATGTGTTTGTTTAAAGAAATATTATTTTGTACCCTTTAAAACAATTTATTAGATTATGTGCAGTATTAAGAGGTAGCAGCTTGTCTAAAGCTGGCTTCGTTAAATACTGTGTATTTGTTCTTTACTTGTTATAGGTATTTACCAATTGTACTGTAAATTGTTATAAAATATTTATAACATTTTAATGAAAGCTTTTATATCTTTAGGGTAACTGGTTTATTAATTTTAACAACATAATAATTTTACAGAAAGTTTTTTTTTAATAGAATATATTGTTTATTTACAGTCAATAATATTACGCTGTATACATTCCATGAACTTCTTGACAGCGAGTTGTAACGAAATAAAACAATTGAAATTCCCACTTTCAACCATTTAAGATTGATCGAGTAGTAAGAAAGAAGAATAAATAACGCTGAACTGACATGTGGGAGCCCGGCGCTTTCCCGCGGGGCTCGTATTCAATAAGCGATCGGAAAAACCCGCAATCAGACGAAAATTCAACCGCCCACGAGATTTGTGTCCGCGTCCTGCCGGCCCTCGGACGCTGCGGATAAAATCCATTCCGACCTTTTCTACACCACACACTACTTATCACCTTTTTAACTCTAATATGCAATTTATTTATTTACTTAATGTAATTAATAAATCTCATGTTATTTACCTTAAAACAAGACACTATGATAAGTGCTGATTAAACAATATCATGTTAATAGGAGATTTTTTATGACATGAATTAGGAAACAGGTAAGCAATCCACAAGTTGTTAATTGGACATTGCAGTCTCAAAATAAGCTAGTAATAATGAGTCGCTACTGCTTCCCATCCCTCCTCATGACATGCCCATACCACGCTAACCTAGTAAGTACTCCCTAACTTCCTTGTACCTGGTATAATTTCATATTTCCTCAGATACACTCATTCCCAATTTTATCCATTCTAGTTACACCATTAACGTACAACGTTAACGTTCATATTTCTGCCATATATAATCTTCTTTCATACGACACCTTCATAACCCAGTCAGTACTCAGAGTCAAATACATCACGACAAGTCTTATAATGAAATATATATGATATTAGTGGGCCCGGCAGACATTGTTCCGCCCTGATAATAAAAAAAAACCTTGATAAATTATATACCTAAACCTTCCTTATGGATAACTTAATATACTGGTGAAAACCACATGAAAATCCATTGAGTAGTTTTGAGATTATAGCGAACAGACAGACGTGGCAGTGGACTTTGTTTTATACTATGTAATGATTTTCACATTTAAGGTTATATTTTAAGGATATTTTACATTGTTTGTTTTCTTTGCTATTGGTATAAAGTTAATCAAAAATAGACAAACCTTGGAAATTAAATTTTACACTTCCACATACAAATTCTATACTATTTTATCTATGATATCTCTAGTAATTTATTGAATTCGAGCGAATTAGCATACGATAAGAATAGATCTATATGTTTATAAGTAATCTACGTCCGCCCATAGTGACAGCCGCCTTAACCTGACATGTATTGCAGCCGCTCAGACGTTGGTTGGAGCCACAAAAACACTATAAATTGTATTTTATATAGCTGGCAATAAGTATTTAGGCCTCCGATAACATCAAAAAACGGCGGAAAATATAATATATTTCTTAAATATATTGGTACTTTCATTATTGTTATTTTTTTTATTACAGTTTTTGGGACACACTTTACGAGTATGTAATAAGTTTACGATATATTCATTAGAAAATTCAGTAAACGTCTAATTACTAGCCGTGATCATTCTGATTCTTATATCGTGTAAATTTAAATCGCTAATCTCTTGGCCCAACCGTCTCGGTTATACCAACCGCCCAGCGGTCAACCCGGGATACCGTTTTGTTTCTCTTATCTGATTTATTCTTGATTTAGGTGTTTCCCCGGACACGATTCTGGAAAACAATTACGCTATCGATATGTTATATATTGGTTTTTTATGTCCTCTATTATGTCCATACAATAAAGTATGATCTAATGAAGTGATTTTTTTCCGGTTTTTTGTCAAATAGGACTCATTATTACACTATTGTGTAATAAACTTCTAAATTCTAACTGGTTTTATCTTTTGGCAATTGAATCTACTAAATTGAAACTACTAAATTGTTACATTCGATAAATTAATACATACAAAGACGCTCAAATTTGAAACTACGATACAAATTATATCCGTTGTGTTTACACTTAATGTGAATTTTTGGGTAATTGGAAAAGTATTATAAGGATTTTGTTTATTAGAACTGTTCAGGTTCCTTACGTCTCATCTATAGGTAATTACAATCTAGGAATTATAATGACTACCCAGAGATTGATATGTAACATCTTTCAATCCTAATACTTAAAATGTACTATCATTTTTATTAGTAGTAAGGTCAAACAGAAACAAGTATAGTAGCCTTCTTCTTTATTGCACAAAAGATTAAATCAAAATACGCTTTATTCAATTTAGGCCTTGAGAAGGCACTTATGAACGTAAAGATACCACTGGTTCGGAAAGTAATCCAGTCATCGAGAAGAACCGGCAAGAAACTCGATCTGGTTTATCTTTTCATAATAGATAACATAATTTTTAATTATTACAACATAATAGACATATAAAGTTACATTTGTTTTTGATGGATGCACAGAGAGAGGCGTCACTTGCAGACGTCACCATCGTCCACATATTGATCCACCCTGTTTATGTATTAAGACCCACTTGAATAACACTTCAACTTGCTATCTGGCAAATCGGTAATGTGTTTTGGGACTTGGTTATAAAATTTAACACTATTACCTAAAAAAATATTACTGGTCTTAGTCAGCCTGAAACAAGGAGTGACCAGTTTGTTATTGTTTTTTGTATTTACAGAGTAGACCAAATCCAAACATGGTTCATGGCTCTCACACTACTGGCCGCTTCAAAACACAGCCGACCCATTTCCATTGCTTCCCATTCAAAAACACTCACGTTTGAATTCACTTTTGGAATTAATTTTGTAGTCAGAACGACTGAATTTAAAATTTCGATTAAAACTCCCATTGTTGTGGTAAAATTCATTATTACCCAGATATTATGCAACTCGTATAAAATAACTAGTAGCTACTTGCGACTTCATCTGCATTTGTATTTTTGTAAATGAGGACATACATTACATTTGCTCAACTTTAATAATTTATATAGTGCACGGCGAGATAACCCGATGGTAAGGTTTACTTGAGCCGTATCGTTATATTTTAGCCAACTTAAATATTATCTTTTTTAATTATACTCTGTGTGTTGATCAAATGTATAATCTATCTATATATATATCTCTATATATATATCTAATAAAGTTTTATTAATATCCGTGTTTTGCATAAAAAAGTAACAAAGATACATCCATTCTCATAAATTTTCTCATTTATAATAAATAGTAAGAGGGACACGTTCAAACCAGTGTATCAATTACTTTGAATAGTAGCTGCTAATTTATTCCTAAATAAAATAAACTGGTAGTTGCTACAAATACGTCGTGCGCTAGAAGAATACGTGGTTATATCTATCTCGTGGTAGCCTCTGTCGGCCGTCAATCAAATCGGTTTTTGTTGGTGGCTCGTGCCAGTTGATTATTCGGCTACCGGACCAAATGCATCATAGTTCATTACTTTAACAGTGGGTCGAATATATAATATTACAAAAGTAGTGATTCTGATATAGGTATCGGTTAAGAAGTCATTAACAGTAATTCATCCCCTTAAAACCTTTTTGAGTAAAGAGTAAGCGCCTGCTTATATTAATTACTACTATTAGAACTACTTGAAAAAATTAACATTTACTGAAGTGATACTTGTTATGGGAGGGTTTTGAAATTCTAATCCGCAACCTTTTTGTGTGACGAAAAGTTGTGGGGGTAAACACTGTGTCGGGTAGAGTGTTGAAAACATCGGTTCTCATCTGTTTACTGAAGTTTAAAATTAAAATGTGTCGTTGTAATTCAAATTTTTATTTCTATCGTGTGTCTTTACGACATACCCTTATTATTATTTTTTTATATGCTTAACAAAATTCTTAACTCTGAATAACATATATCTTGAACTGATCTATGTAGAAGGATGTAACAGAAGCTTATTAAAAAGTTAGATGAGCACCAGGGATTTTTAAAACTTCAACCCTTAAAAGGGGAATAGGGCAATAAATTTCCTGAAATGCTTTCGATGGGAGGATGGGTTAATCTATCTCTTATATAATGTTTAAATACCGTACTAAGATATGCGATATAAAAACTACAGGTACAATATTTAACACGTGAATTGAATTGAAAACAATTGAAGCAAACAAAACGCGATATGAATTACTTGAAAAATCAATAGAATGTAGAAATGACAGAATTGGAAGGCACAGGAATCATGTTATAACGGAAGCAACACTTTTCTTTATTTTAGAAATAGGCACAATCTCTAAGTAACGACATTCGAAAAAAGTACTAAACATTTTTGTACAATTGCCGACTGTTGATTAGTTACACTATAATATATCACGTCTATAGCCAGGTAACAGAGAGATATACTCGCATATTCAACGTAAGCGATATACCAACTTGTTTGAATACAAACAGTTATTAATAGAAGTGGCAGAAGCAATTTGTTATCTACACATATCAAATTGTATTTCTATTAGAAATTTTATTGTTGTTTTGAAAACTCGTCCATTGTTATCAATCAGTGATATATTTAACCGTAATATTGTATCATTGATGAGATGAAAAGAGAAACACATACACATATAAGATATAACGTGCAGAAGAATGGGATAGAATACATTATACTAAGTTTTTTTTTTATATTCTTGGTTTCCTCGTTATATATTGCACTACCTAATTACTTGCTCTGGTACGAGCATTGTATGTGTGTATGTTCGTACGTTTCTTTGTTCGCCTGTGTGTTATGAAGACTTGGGAAACTACATAACCTGTGTGGTGTGGTAAAAAATGTTTTATCATTTTTTTAAGTTTCCGTAAATGTAGTAAGGTTATGTATACTGTACGCATGTTTTTTTTATGATCATCATCTAATAAGTTTGAGCGATTACTTGAAGCGTTATAGTGAAAATGATGTAGTTTAATATTTATTTATTTTAATTTGCTTCAGTTTTAGTTTAGATTATGTTATCCCTCATGCTTTAGGAAATGAGATTCGTTGTGCTAAATTGTGTATTGTAACTTAATATATAAAAATTACGGTGTTAGTGTTTGAACTCCTCCGAAACGGATGGACCGATTTTTATAAAATTTTAAGTATACATTTAGTAGGTATGGGAATAAGTCGTAAAGTATATTTTATAGCTGTAAGTGATTAGGGTGTCCGTATCAAAATTTTTTTTTCAAGTTTAGTGAGAATTTTTCATTTGTATTTTTTGTTATTTGCCGTCAAAAAATACCTACAACCCCAATTTTTCACCTTCCTAACCCCATTTTTATTCTCGATTTTAGTATTTTTGTATGAACAATATCCAAATGACGGTCGTTCGTATTTCAAATAAAGCAAAATTATTGATGTTTTTGGAGGACATTTGGCGCTACGTCCACCTTATCAAAATATCTTCCAGCATGCATAAGTCATTCACTACACTAACTAAGTATTTGTTTGAGTAAGTCCCTGAATTGTTTGTATTTATATTTGGAAACGGTGGGAGTCGCTTAAATGGGGTTCTAGGTTTTTTATGATTTTTCAAGTTTGGAAATACAATTGGAACTGGTAGGTAACCGATTACACGCAGACGAAGTTGCGCAGGTCAGCTACTAATCTATAGACAATAGGTACTTACCACGTTAGACGTTAAACTATTTACTATATTTTGCTATAAAAATGACATTTACAAACAATTATCACCGAGTCATTCACTTCAAAGCCTTACTTGAAGGTTCATGTTTACTTAAATCGTTATAATTAAATGTGTGTATACTGTGTTGTGTGTGTGTATTTGGCATTTTAAATATGTACTCTCATTTTTATCAGTTTGTTCCCATATTTTAGTTTAAAACACAGTTTCAAAAATGTAAAGTAAGCTATTAAATGAGATCATAAAAACGATTTGACAAATAATATATAGATATATCAGACTTAACTGTGTCTCATAATTTATAACTATATATGGAGTTAGTGATCTTGCGGTTTGATTTTATTAGCATGATTTATTGATCAAAGATGTGAGAACAAAATTTGGTTGATAAAATATTTATTGCAGTTATGTTTATATATTATAAATTTTGAATTGAATGAATTTTGTAATATCATCTTTACGCGCATTTTGTGCAATATCAATAAATGTCGCTAATGTTCATTACGTTATCACCTCTTGTTATTACATGATAAACTTCTACTCATCTAAATTACAATCGGAGAAGTAATATTTTGAATATTAGATCTTTTTTAGGCAAGTTGAACGGTATTTTTTGGGCAGGAGATAAATTTATGATTTCGCGTCACGACATGCTAAAGCATGACCGATTGTATTGCGCTAGCGCGGCTTGCGTCAGATTAGCGACGCGGAGTATAAGTGTCTGTATATATGTAATATTGATATTTTACAGCTCATCATACGTTTGATTGATTAATAGACTTTATAAAAATGTATATTGTTATTGGCCCGATTGTCAACAGATATGAAAACCTCACTAATGTTAATAATTTTAATAGATAAATTCTGAAATGTAAATATTGTCATTCATACCATAATTAATATGAAAATTCAAAAGAGAACACATTTATGACATTGTTTTGAGTTTTCACTTCTGTCGGCAGTCCTTATGATTACCTCGACATTTTTTTTATTAATTTATACTGAGTTGTTATCTCGATATTCTTTCTTACACGTCATATTTTAGATCTCGCTTTGTTTTTTTTTCATAATGTCTATAACATAATAGAAACGTGAAATGATACCCCGCAAAGAGTGCGTGGGCTCGCCAAAACGAAGTCACGTCGAGTGAGTCAAAACGAAACACAATGGCCATTGTGAGTGTCGTCCGTTAGAACAAAGTATTGTTTTAACCACTTTCTATTAACCTTTAGCGACCGCGTAACGATTGTGAAAAACTGCACTGTCACACGCCATGTCGCACTGCCTGCCTTGACTACACCTATATACGAAGAAGTGGATGTGACATTATTACTTGTTACAACTGAACCACATGCTCGTAAGGAGTTTCCTACAATATTATTATTATTTGGTTGATTAGTGATTATAATTGATAGAAATTATATTTAAAATTATAGACGGATAAGCAAAATGAAACAACCGAACCCGCCGAGTGCTTGATGTTCATTAATTTAAATTCGTTATAAATGTTCGTTCAATTTATTTTCATTATTTATGAAGTATTAATAATTTTTGTATAATAACATAGTATATATTATAATTTTTTAAATACATAATAATAATATATTTTATATTGTCAACACGTAAATGAAATATTTTGATTTTTTACTCTCAATGTTTTCATTATCTATTATAATATAACACATTAATTTCTTATATCAAGATACATGTTGTGGTTGACTATAAATATTCAGTAATATAATTCAATAATACTGTTAATTATAACTTTCAGTAAATAAATCTGTCTTATTTAGTGTATTGCATAGTGGTAGGGTTTTTTGTAATGTCCTCCTAGCTAACTATTATCCTTATGCTGAAAATCTATCGTCAAGCACCTATAAGTGTGTTCCGGTAGATGCACTCGAGTACCTGTCCTTTATCTAGGTTTAGTGTGTTAACCCTCTTAGCCTATGTCGTTATTTAAAATCTTATGAGATTGTGGTCAAACGCTAAACGTACAAAGCATATAAACAATAATTATATTGTTGTCAATCCTTTATTTAAATAAATAAATAAATTTTACAATCACATCGACTTAAATTGAAGCTGCAAATTTTGATAAGTTACGTAATTAAATCACACTAAGTATGTGCCATAAAAATATATAGTTTTTTCATTATTTATGACAAGATCTTATTATCCAACATGATACATTATTGTTTATTTATAGAATATATTATGATATTTCAAACGCATTGAGTTTATAAATATAATTTTAAATTAATCTTCGTCACTTGTTATAAAACTTAATTTATAGCAAAACGTAGAAACATAAAATAAAACATATGTGAAAGTAGTTATGCTAATTTTCATAATCGAAGTTCTAATAAAAAAGATAAAGTACTATGTACAAATACCGCATCAAGATCGCCTTTATTATTCGTAGCTGAGTGTGTACGACACTCGCATGTAGTACAGACGTCGTCGTGTACGATTCGGTAGGAGTGACAGTTGTGCCACCGTATCCGTGTACCCACTCGTTCGTGCTGGTAAATATGTGACCTAATGCTGTTGTAATAATATCCTTTAGACATTAACGGAAATTGTAAATTCATCTACACGCTTGCATCACATCAACTTTGCAACAAACTTGAAACAGAACTGCGAGTAAATGTTACGGAGGTAAATTGTACCTGTGAGGAATAAATTACAATAGTATTTTACCAATACATACTTCACTTTTCACTTTAGTACTTTTTCGCCAGATCATTACACCTATCAGTGGGGTGCTAAAGTACTCGTATTTAACTAAACTAGGGTAAAACAAGGTTAAAATTACCACACACAGAATATTCTGCTACAATAACTAGCCCCACCGTGTCAGTTGTCAGAATCAACCCTTATCATTAGACTTTTAACTTTTATTAAAAAAACGCGATTTTTTTCTGCTAAAAATAAAACTTGCTGTGGCACTCAGCCGGCTGCGGCACCCAGCTGGCTGCTCCTCAACGTAGGGGGGTAGGTGCCGGGTGTCGCAGACTCTACATGGGAGTCGTGCGAGAGATGGCCGCCTACGGGGCACCTGTGTGGGCTGACGCCTTCGGTGCCGCCAACATGCGCACGCTGCGTAATGCGCAGCGCACGGTGGCACTAAGGGCGATTCGGGCGTACTGCACTGTGTCCTTGGCGGCAGCCTTCACACTCGCCGGCGTCTCAAGGGAGACGCCGTCGAAAGATGGCAGCAGGACCTGGCGGACGAGCGGTTCGGGCGGTTTACCGTGGACGCCGTCTGCCCGGTCCTGCGGGAGTGGGGCACCCTGACGTTCCGACTCACTGGATACGGTTGCTTCAGGTGGTACCTGCACCGGATCGCACGCAGGGAGCCGACCGCCGCCTGCCGTGAGTGCGGTGCTGACGAAGATACCGCGCAGCACACTCTGTCTGAGTGTGCTACGTGGGGAAAGCAGCGCCGCATTCTGGCGGCGGCGGTAGGAGCGGAGACTTATCGCTGCTTAGCGTGGTTTTGGCCATGCTCGGCAGCGAACAGGCGTGGCGAGCGATTACTTCCTTCTGCGAGGAGGTCATATCGCAGAAGGCGGCGGAGAGGGCCCGAGAGGTAGACCCTCAAAGTGGCCGTCTCCGTCAACGAAGGACAGGCGGGAGGAGGCGACGCTTTGCCCAACTCCTCCCGCCACCGTAGCCGGACCTGAGGGGGTGGGCCGGGGGCCCATCTCCTCATTGCACAGGTCCGGCGGATGAGAGGGTGCAGCCGATTTGTAACCGGTCTGCCCCTCTATAGGTAGGAGCCCGGCCTACCGCCGGGCGGCTCTACAAGGTTGATTAGCTTATTCGATCCCTTGCCTTGCCAATAACGGTCTGTCGGTACACCGTGGGGTTTTAGTCCGTGCGAGTCGGACATAACCCACCCTTTCCCCCGGGAGGGTGGCATATCCATAAGGGATTTCTCCACGTTAAAAAAAAATTTAGATAGGTCGCGAATTGCATGTATCAGGCTACAGCCCAAGCCTAGGTGTGCCATGTATCCTTGAGCTAGTTGTCAAATAAAATCGGTCTTAGTGCCTTAAGCGCTCTCCTTAGTAGTCCGGTGAAGCTGTTAAGACCTTGGTAGGTCAATAGCGTAGTCAGTTCGAAAAAAATTAATGTGAAAACTCCAAACAATGAAGTAATTGTATTCTTATTTGATTTTTATAAATTAATTATATTATGAATTATTCAAATTTTATAATTTGTAAATTGAAACTATTAACATTAGTCTGGTTTTCACATTTTTTGGCGCTCGGGGCAATAATTATATACAGTTTGTTAATTAATCAAAGATATGATAGGCCGCACAAGCTCAATAGAGAATACTAATATTACATGTACACAGGCCGCTATACTAACGCATCGCTTGTATGGCTCAAGCGCAATACGCCACGATTATTAGTTGTTTATATTCACCCAAAATAATATTAGACATGGAAATTTTTCAATAAAAGATTATTTACTATAAAACGAACTTAGATTGTGTTGCGGCACATGTTGTTTTTAATAAAGAAAATACTTATTATTATTTCTCGCGTTATTTTATTAAAAAGTAGTATTTTAAGCGGCCTCGAAAAATTGTTTTTTAACAATCAGTCTAATATACAATTCAACCTTCAAGAGGTTTTCATAACATATTTGCATCAATTGCTTAGTATAGGTATAGACTTGAATGTAAAGTTATTACACAAAGAAATACTTGATATATTATTAACAAGCTTTACAAATAAGTAGTAAAGTAAATAGATTTTAATTGCGTTAAGTCGTACTGGCCTTCAAGATTGCTTTCTCCTACAAGTAGCTGGACATTTTACTACTCTTAATTGATTGAAAAGGAAAAATGAAACATCGAAAGCAACGATCTTAGTTCTTAGCATTCGATCTCAAAGAATTACATCTATGCAAGTGCCCTTTTCTTCTTTGGAACTTCCAATAAAGGTTATAAAATTAACAGTAAATCTTTACTGACTTATTTTTTATTTATTTATTTAGGTAACAAACATCCATACATAAACATGTTACAATTATAATATAAACTAGAAGACCTAAAGTACCATTATTTGAAACACATATTTTAAACTGGTTTTAAGACATCATAGCATTAATTTGATAAGTATTTACTTATGCGTGGTTTAAATTAATTACAAATAATCTTTTTTTTACATCTTAGAATGTAACTTTCTACCGTTTAACATACACAAAAAAGTAATAAAGAACTAATGAATAAAAATTGATGAATTTATACTTCATATACCAGCCTTATACAGCACATCAGCCACCTTCTTTTTATAAGATAATAAATTATTAGAAAATATGTCAACACTGTGTAGCACTGTGAGCCTGGGGTAAAAGAAAAACACTTGGCAACAGTGCAACCGTTTAATAACTATCCGTTGGTAATTGTTTAGACTCACAGAAAAACAAAACTTAATAATTAGATAATTAATCAAATATTAATAAGATATCACATTTCTCATGGAGTGGGAAAACCAGGCTTGTGAAGAGGAAAGGGATCCACCGAACTTAAACTAAGAGATAATATTAAGATTAGCTGCTAGGGGCGTCTGTCGCGAACATCAAGTTCCGGGGGATCCAAGGGGTCACCAAAGGGTGCAGGGTCAGCGAGCGCCCGAACTGGCTGGTCAGCCGAGCACCGCAATACTCGCTGCAATCTGCTGAGTCTCTAACTCGGCAGCGGGCCTCAGTAATTAAAATAAAAAATTTCGAAATGGAAAAACCCCATTCATCGGGGGTTTGAAGAGAAATCGCAGGACGTGTCGACCAACGTCCTGCCGGAGAATCGAATCTAAACCCAGAACTCCGGAAACTGAGTGAATACTCGGGCTGCCTTCAGCACCAACACTTGGCCGCAGCGGAGAGGAAAAAATAACTTCAGTGGTGGTAGAGCCACGCTGAAACTATTACTGGTTTCAGCATGAATGGGTCGCAGCAGTGAGAGCGCTGGAGGCCCACCTCCCCTCCCCTCTCCTCTCTCCACTCCCTCCCCTAACCCTTCCCCCAAAGGGTGTCAACGCACTTGCAACTCCTCTGGTTTTGTTAGTGTCCATGGACGGTGGTGATCATTTAACATCAGGTGACCGACATGTTAGTTTGCCACCAATGACATAAAAAAAAAAAAAAAACTCCTTACTCGGGCAGCTCCCAAAACAGGAAAGATCGTTTTCCAAAAGGCGATGATACGGCACCCCGTCCGTCAGTTGACAGCTCACGGGATACCAGTGTAAGAAATCAAATTTGGACGACGCGAGCGTCTGAGATAATCAAATAATTAACGAATTCGAACTGAATCAAATATCAGAATTACAGATTGTAATGATTAACGTTTTAAAATTATTACGGTCTTTTAATATATAATGAAGACAATGATTTTAATTAACTTGACTACACTTATATGCAAAATAAAATCTGAGTGCGGCAACACCCCACAACAGACTATTAATCCGTGGAGGAAATCACCGTATGAGCCACAGATAATTATTTACTATTAAAACTGATAAAGAAATGTGATATAAATAATAAATTGTCTGTGAAATGTGTAGTGTTGTAAGGTTATTATTAAACAATTAAATGATGTTATTAGATTCAAACACGGTTGGAATTTACAACGTGACAACTGTTAAGATATTTATTGTAGTGATTACAAGATCGTTGAAAAAATTAATTCTAAATTTGGATGTTAAAATATGGATGTTAAAAACAGTCACCTAAATAAGCGTTTTCGGTTAACGTCTGCAGCTTAAACATACATACTTCATATTATCAATAATAAAGTTTTCAATAATAATACGTTTTTTTAGCTTTTTTTATACGATTTGTGACAAAAGAACATGCGGGTCACCTGATGGTTGGTGATCGCCGCCCCACACGGACACATGCAACACAAGGGGAATCACAGATACCTTGCCGGCTCTTGAGAAAGGAGTAGGCTCGTTCCTTAAAAGTTATCAAGTTACATTGTTCCGAAAACGCTGCCCCTGGAAGTTCATTCCAGAAAACCGACGTACGTGGAAAATGTGTACGCAAAAACCGCACAGTAGACGACTTCGACATCCCTACGAAGCGCCAAAGAGTCGATTCTTAAGGAAAGCACCTGGTGGTCGCCGATTTAAGACGCTTGACGTTGGATTCGGTTAAAAGGAAGTAGATGGCATTGAAGCGTTTCGGCCCAGAGATGAGAACAGTATTTCAGTATTGGCTATTTGATAAACAGAGTTGGCGACAGTCTTTTTTATTTCTAGAAGGAAACAATCTTATACATTATACATTCCTTACTTAAAATACGACACAGTCAGAAAACGTATTTTGTTTTCCATTTTCTTTTAAGTTCTTGCTAGCTGGTGCTTGCGATTTCGATTTCATGAAAAGGGTTTGCTACTACAGGAAAACTACATGTTTTAACCGTTTCTAAGATACGCTGACATTTTTTAAATCGTAAGTTTATTATTACTACTTATTAGATAAAATCTTTATCGCCTCTAAGTTATTTAATCATTATTGCTTAGCCTATCTCTAAAAGCATAATCAAATAAAATGCTTAAATTTTTAGTAATATTTATAGATTGACAATAATTTTCTCTCTGTAACATTATATTGTAGTGATAAGATTGCATTAGCTTGTATCAGCGACAACCATTCCAATATATTGACACTCATCCAATACGTGCGTCCTAGACGCCAAACGTTTACGAGAAGCAGAAAATTATGTATAGATTTATTAGAGAGACACTTAACCCCACAACGGTCATGGCAGTCGATAAAATTTTATGAGGCGCCTTAGAAAAACACCCTTTCTCCATTTTACGACCAATCGCACTTAGACACTGATATTTATTTAGGTAAATACCTTATGAGCTTACGACAAATCAAATTCATTATTTGAAGCAATGTTACACTCGGTGGTAGCAAACCATAATCCTGAAATAAGACGATGTTCTCTATTGTCTATAATAGATAACATGGATAATATTCAGTTTATAACTAAAAATATAGATAAAATATGAAGCGATAACTTAGCGACTATATTGAATCAAATATATTTCTAGAACTCCATAAAATGATCGAATCAAAATGTGTCAATTATGCACATTTCGATATGACGTTCATACATGAACTCGGCAAGTGTTTTTCCAAAATAGATATGTTTAATATGAAACAGGTGAAGTGGCATATCACAAAGTATGTTTATATGTAATGTTTTATGTATTTATGTAAATTAACAAATAGCCAATCAAGGGATAATTCTAATTGTTTCGATATTAATATGCGACAGAAAGTCGCAAGCTAAAAACAAATTGAAGTATTATATTTTTGCGGTACATTAACTTTATATTTTCTGAAGATCTATTGCACTATTTTTATTTATCATTATAGATCAACGACTTACTTTATTAGGCTTTTTTATTTTGTTTATAATAATATTTCACAAATGCCTTAACTAAATAAATATAATTTGAAACCTAAACAAGAGAATTGCTATGTTATATTTTGGTCTTAGGTATTTCGATATAATTTTCTAAGCCTATATATATTACATACAAATCAGTATCATTTGAAATTTGGTTACAATATACTTGAGATAAATTAGGTTACATCCCAAATATTTCTATCTATATTAGATCAACTGGCTTCGAATTAATTCTTGCTTTGATACTTTGAAATGAAATGTTATCAGACATCGTTCTATGCTTATCGCAATTACGTATCACAGCGTTGAGAATCGGACCACCAGTAAAAGCCATTATCGGCCGTCATCGCTTGTCACTTTGCGATACGCGATTCAACTACCAGTAACAACATATCAAGGTATTTGAAACTTCGCGTCAAATGTAAAAACATGGGATATCTACGGAAGCTGTGACTATTACCAATTCCGATAGAAGTTCCATGCCATCAACAAATATTTTCATTTTTAAGTATCATTCATGTGCCTAGGTATTTTTGTTTTTAATCTTTAAAAGTGGACTAGTTTCTGTCCGTGACTCCGCTCGCTTTTATGTAAATGGATGGAAAGCATCATATGTCCTTTTCTGTACTCCAGACGATGTGTTTTTTCTTCCAGCAAGACTTTATTTCCGCTATTAAATATATAGATAACCTTATTTAATTCTGACATGTAAAATACCAGTATTCTAAGTCTACCTTTAACAAATTTAGAGCGTTACACTAGCAAAGTTATCCACAACTGATAAACAAGAATGCAAACTGTGTATATTATATTGGTTTATAGATTCACACACTACGTGTTGGCTATTAATTTCTTATGCTGTAGGAATTATTCTCTAGACTGTAGTATGTAGCAATGGACGAACACGCAACTAGCCCACATGTTTACTTATGTCAGATAAGGTATTTTATTTAATTTACGTTTGCCCATATAAATTTTATTTATGTTCTCACATAAAACTAACGTTATTTACAACCCCACATGCCTGCAGCTTTAAACCTGCTATTTAAAAGTACACCATAGTCGCTAATAGGTCTCTATATCTTTATTAAGCAGACGAAGGGTTAAGCGAGAATTGTGTGCAATAAACGAAATGGAATAGTTAACCCTGCAGCGGTCTTCACACTCACTTTAATTTAGTTAACTGTTTCGTTGCGCCCCCGGTGATGCAGGCCCGATGACTGGGGAAAGGGTTGTCTAGTGATGTACATTTTTAATCGATACTAAATTACCGAATTTTAATTTTGCATTAATTAAAATAATAATACATTAGATAACACACTGTCTTTTTTACTACAAATAATATATTTAGTTATATAATAGTATATAATTATATATCTCATAATAATTGAAAATGAGGTCGAATGCTGCATAAAATTAACGTTATAATGGTTTTTTTTCTCAACTGCAGTAGTCGAAGTTATCTAAGGATACTCCGCGATATGTTCACGTCATCAAACGTATAATATATATCTATGGCGTCTAAACTACAACATTACAATGTAAACAAAAAAAAAGATTGAGTGTTAATCATGTTGTTATTATAATCGTTTTATTTAATTTTCTTTATAGGTCACAATGCCTCGATGTAAATATGTATATAAATATTATTTGCACCTCTAAATAATCGACTATATTGCATATTTATAGAACTCAGTACACGGTAGAACAGCGCTCCATAACAGAACGTATTCAAAAATGTACCTCGTGCAAAATAACTTTTTGATAAATTACTTTGTTACTGGTACGCTATATAATAATAAGGATAATTAAAACTATTTAACGTTAAAATAAAATTAAAACATTTGTAAGTGCAATACAAATTCTCTGATATTCGTAATAACTGTTTATTGTATAGTAAACATCGATATGTACAAGTAGCATCACTAAATGCTTTCATCGCGAGCTAATTTATATTGACCTGAGCGTTGCAACCCCCGCCTATATTTAAAAGCTTATAATCGCGCGATGAAGTGTTGCGCATCGCTGATTAATCGTCCCGGCGTCTTCCCGCGATTCCGGGACTTACTCTGGGAATTGTCGAGCTTCGGAATGCGGCCGTTTGTTGTGGAGGCTTAACTCCAATTATAAATGTACGTTTGAATTTGTTCAAAAACATGTTTATTTCGAATCGTTACTAACGAATCTTACTAACATTAGTTATTACTATAGTCCAAAATAAAATTCAATATTGAGTTGATTTTATTCTGACTCTAAATATTTTTAGGAATTAAAGAGAATCAATCCAATGCATTCAAACATCTTCTAACTGACTATTGTAAAATTAGCACCTCTAAGTGCTTTTTTCATATATGTTTCTATACAATTCACTATACTATAACTCGCAACTAAGTGGAGACGAAATTGCGGACGGTTACTAGTTTCAAATTATTTTTTCCCACCAAGTATTAATTAAGTTCAAAGAACTTTTATGTTGCCATAGATACTATAAATTCTCATAATATAATAGAATCCAATCTTAATCTTGAAGAACATTGAAGTCTGAAGGGTAGCTAATTAAGAAAAAAATTATGTTAGTAAAACAATCTATGTACATGTTGCATCGTGTAGGATTAAAAAGCGCATTTTTCACTGACCCACAGATGGCAAGACGCGGCACACCTGCCAACTTGTCTGCGAACGTCTATAGAAACGACTAGAGGAACGACAAACCGACAGTTACATCAGCTCTGTAACTAACTACGCTTGCTAATCACTATTAATATAACACGTTTGGTAATCGAACTTTGTGGGATAGGCTACACGAAAACGGCGCTATAGACGGGCGTTTTATATGGTCTAATTGATTTTGGGTAGAAAAAAAAATCTGTGTAGAAAGTATTCCCAAAGCCAGAGATAAGTGGTGATTCATTCATTAAAGACAGCACAATAATACTTTAATTATTAAAAAAAAACATCATAGTGTACATATATTATTGTTATAAATAATAATATAAGAAATAATAATTTGGATAGAAATACATAGTTTTGTAAAATAAAACGATTTAGCCATAAGGTAAGAAAATAGAGATTTTATTAAAAAATAACAATACATGTGAGGATACAAAATTCCACACACGGCCATTTAATTCCAAATTAACATAGCTTGTATTAGTTTAATTCAGTCGCTGGTATATAACTTATCAAGCAGATACCAAACTACCGATTGCTTGCTCACTTGCTCGACAAACAAGTCTGTGTGTCATGTGAGAGGATAGAAGTGCAACCTCCCGTTTATTTAATGGAGCCACAAAACCTGTCTAATATCTGTTCTTTTTTTATTACATACATGATAATCGGTGTATATTATGTTCAATCCAAAACAGTTAATTTTATGACAATTCAGTGTGTTTTTGTTGTGTCTGAATCATAAAGTAAGATTGTACAATATAGTTTAAACTCTAGATAATAATATTTTAGTGCTCAACAAATTCTTTTCGTTGTTAAGGGTGTTACACAACACGCATTTTAATTTCACCCTTTTTCTATTGCACGTATCAAACAAACTTTTCAATCAACACATAGTGCTTTTATTTTACTGATCATGTTTCAACAGTTACAAAGTTGGTTTACTACTGATAAATGCCTAGTGTGTTTAGTACCTGAAGCCAAAATTTCCAAATTTCATCGCACACACGTGTTCTTGGGTACTAACAATTGAAAAAGCAAGCCGGTTTCGAGCTCAGGTAACTTTTTTATCAATTTCAGCACCTCAAAAAGTTATTCGGAGGTTTTATAAATCGATAACATAAATAATAACACTCGTACTAATAATACTTACTGTAAATATTATATTTACTGACGCCTAAATCATGAACTTATTTTTTCATAATGGAGAGTGTATGTTGCTCTATAAAAGTGTACAGTGAGTAAAGTGTGTTTTAAGGTTTTAAGGTAAACCAACCAAACTAAACTAATTTTTCGATATATGGAGGTTTTGGTTATAACGAGCGACGTTATAAAGAGATTACAATGTTTGAAACTAATGTCTTAGCCGCCCGTCTACAAACCCTAGTAAGCTTGTCAGGCTATAACAGACACCTTCGCTGCGTTCACGCCGCGCTGTGCACCACGCCGAGTGCCGCGCCTGCTCCATTCCATACAATATAATTTATCGACGCCTTCACTGAGTCTTATAATTATAACTTACTGTAACCTACTAGTGGAATATAATCAGTATTCACCAGTATTACTATCTATATAAATAGGTAGCATATCTGCCGTTATGCGCGCATCACACAAACATTATTCGCCGGGTCAGTGCAATTCTTCCAGGTATTACAGTGAGTCAGCGATTATCATCGAACACTTCTGGGCTTGGATGTAGGTTGCTCGCTCTTGTCTGGCACTACTCGTCAGAAGATTGGGATGGGGTGCGGGATTATTTCGCTACCATTGCTTGGCATCGACGCTGTTTAGTCGGGAAAGATCCCTCAGCGATCGCGGACACATAACCAACTAAACCATCACCATTAGCATAAATAGACGAATTAATGAATATGTAAAATATATTCCTTATGTTACTCCGGCCTATCTGAAATTATGTCAAATTTCTTTCAAAATTTTTTTGCGTGATGCGCGTACTTAGACATTATTTCTAAAATCAATCGAAATGTGGTCTGTTATTGATTCTAAAGCCTCTACGAGTATTTGTTACTCTTTTATTATATGTATAGAGTATATATACATATACATTTACTAACAATTAGGTGCGCGGTAGCTATATGGTGTTACAATAACATAAAAAAACAGTACATTGCAGCCAGGAGAATCCGGGGCGTGTCACTAGTAAAGTATAAAGTCAAGTAAACGTTACTTTTTGTATTTATAGTTCAACAATGTTAATTATTTAATCGACGAATAAATATAATGAGATAAAGTGTTATTTACATATTGCTTATTGATCACAATTATATGACAGTTAAATTAAATGTTACTATCAGATAATATTATATTTAAACTCTTCCATTTATCCCATTTCTAAATTAAAACATGAAAAAACGAATTGGTGGCAAACGAACAGGTGGGTCACCTGATGTTAATTGATCACCACCGTCCATGGACACTAACAACACCAGAGGAGTCGCAAGTGCTTTGCCACCCTTTGGGGGTAAGGGTTAGGGGAGGGAGAGGGAGAGGGAGAGGGGAGAGGAGAGAGGAGGAGAGGTGGGCCTCCGGCGCTCTCACTGACCGAACGAAACGCAACAATGCAAGCACTGTTACTTCACGTCGGTTTTCTATGAGAGGGTGGTACTACCCCGGGTGAGCCGACTCATTCATGCTGAAACCAGTAATAGTTTCAGCCTGGCTCTACCACCGTCACCACCACCATGTAGTAATAGACAAACAAAAACAAATTCATACAAAATAGTATAAACATTGAATAGATTATCAAGTTCACATCGACAATCTGGAATCGAAACTTCAATAATAAAGAACAACACGATTAGCATAAAGCAATAATCGTGTTTGTAAATAGTAGATAATAATTACGTACCAGTTTTAAGCGACATTTTCCTTATACAGAAACTTGTTAGATTTATTGCTTCTTGGTTTTATTTATATAAAATACTTGTTTTAACTACGCGGTCCATTTTCCTTGTTCCCTTTAAAACTATTAGCGAAACGATATAAATCGATATAAAAAGTCGGGGTTTATGATAACAAGAGTTTCTTACAAAAGTGCTCTTGAAAACAGAACCTGCATTGCGTAGTCGCTACGTAGTATTTCGTAGTTTAACCTTATGATCCTGATCTTTCAGTAAAGCACATATTGATTTGTCCCGGTAAATATACTTGGGAGCCAATATCATTGCTTGGTTTAATATAACACAGACTTCTGACGCATTGCTCTTTGTCAAAGTTGAACTTCTATATCGTTATAATAAATTAGAAGGAACTTTGAAAAGTGAATAAATGAAATCATTGTAAACTGTTTTAAGTTTAGAGTTTGTTCGAAGAAATCGGAATTTTATCTAGAAGAATTCTATCCTAATCATTCATATTATTCGTTTGTTCAATGTTTACGGTATCGTATAGTAAGTTGACGAGTATTTGACCTCATATGCAATGTTCGGCAAAAGATTTTTTAAATTGTAGTTTTGTAAATTGCATTTTCAGATTATGTGCCAGGTCTTGGTATACTATATTATGTTATATATACTATTACTATTTCTGTTACTATACGTACTGTAAACTATAGTCACCCATTAGTATTATCGCTTTGTTCTTGCGAAATACGTAAGAGCCTAGCTTTACTACCATTGGACATGGAAAAAGTGTATATCCCCGATTTCTCAGACTTTGTTCCGTTCTGATATAAGAATAACATTCTTAAAATATGATTTATAAAGTTTTTGTTATTTTTATGTGTGAATTGTACAATTTTCACGCTAATTTAGAAGTTACAAAAAGCGACGACCTACCTTATTTATGTGTTTATATTTCTCACATCAAACGTGTGCCGACATGTGTGACGTGAACGGATTTTTGAATATCAGTCTTCAAAGGCATACAACTGCGATGCCGGGATGGGTATAAGTGGAATTGTTGAAAGCGGTTTGCTCGTGTCCAAAAGTCAACAGGGCACCGTCGCAATACAAAAGCATTTATTGTACGAATTTCACGCTCGCGCCGTGGGGTTGCATGTACTATGACCATGAATTTTGATACTATGAGTATAAAAGTTAAGATTTTATAAATATCAAATGCTTAACAAAATTAGATTGTTCAATAAATATTTCAGTAAATGTGTAACGATACCACAGTTGTCTATTTTATCCCTGCTACCGGCTCATATAGGAGAACGTTTTGTGTAATCTCAAAACAAATAACAAATTATCGTTCTGGTCTGGATATACTTTGTGTTTATTATTGTGTATCCTTGTAAAGTACTTCGTGACATCGAAATGGATGTCTAGTGCCATAACTATCTTTAAACTCAAACATTGTTCTTATATCTCCGAACACACGCGAGCGCGGTTAAAACGCTGTTAATCGGATAGACAAATCATCCTGAAGTAGAAATCCACAAGACAGGCCTCGAGCCTAGTGTGGAGATCAATGTCTAATCTAGTACATAAGTAGAAAGAAACATTGTTATATTATCAATATATGTAAGCCTAGGATAAGTTGTTTGGCAATAAAATATTTTATTATTATTTTTTATTTTATTTTTTATTATTATTTATTTAATGCAGCCGATGGGTAGTCGATTATTAATAAATAACGATAGATTTTAGCGATAAATGAAAACTACGCCCTCATGAGTAGGCTTATAATTTTGTTGCCTATTACTTAATTAAAAGTTACAATTTCATGTTTTATCGTTTATTTTAATACTCGCCAGAGACTACCACGGATATTCTAACAGTTTTCTCTACGATTTCTCTTATAATTTATTCATCATCATCTTCATTACCCTTGTCCCACCAACGTCGGGTCGGCACAACATGTTTTCTTTTTCTACTCTCTCCTGTCAAATGACACACCTTTTATGCACATATCATTTTTCACACCGTCCATCCATACCTTTTTCAGTGTTCCTCTACTCGTATATCCGTCCACCATCATACTCAACACTTTTCTATTTACATGGTTTTATTCTCTCCTCATGACATGCCCATACCATGCTAACCTATTACTCCTCAACTTCTCTGTCACTGGTGCTATTTTCAAACTTCTTCTGATATACTCATTCTTACTCTTATCCATTCTAGTTACACCACACATCCACCTTAACATTCGCATCTCCGGCACATGTAACTTTCTCTCATCCGTCTTTTTCGAAGCCTTTTTCTCGTATAATTTATTATGTATACACATATATAATGTCTAAAACTTCTTCATAGTTTTCTGTCGCATCTAATAAAATATTTTTCAATGTAGTTACTTATTATTCACATCACCCTTTAAAGGTCTTATATAGATAGAAATTTTTAATGAAGATATCTTTTTGAAGTAATAGCAAGCATCAAAATTTCTTGGTCGTAGTACAAAGGATCCCCACGAGGCCGCAGAGCACGGTGCGTATATACGGAAGGGTTGCATCACTAAACGTAACCGTGCACACAATTTTCGACACGCCTGTCCCCCACAACAACACCCAACATCCCAAACGAACCACAGTATATTTATTGTTAAAAATCGTACTCGAACACCGTCCAAATTAAATGTTCTGTCGTAGAATATTTTTAAACTGTGTAATATTTTGACTTTCGTATTATGCGGGGTTTGAAATGAACCCTTTAGTCGTGACGCGTAAAAAATACTAATTTTATATTTCAACAATGAACGAATAACTAGTTTGTAGTGTAAACAAATTGTTTTATCTTCTTGTGGTGTTTTGACGAGCGCTATTGTTTTGATTTAAAACATTCGAGGTGGGTAGATATGTACGAGTATATGTATTAACAATATAGTGTCTATGGATATTGTACAATTTATAACTACACTGCGTAAAAAAACACTCCTATTGAATTATTTCTTTATATACCAATACAAAATTAGAACAAAATCTTATTTATATACAAATATACATCGAAATAATTTTCATGGAAACTTGGTTCTACAGCATTCATTACAGAATTAGTAATTGTATAAAGATAAATTTCTTCTATGATTCAGATACTTTTATTGTTGTAAGAAGACTTTGCTTGGTTCGTATAAGGATCAAAACATTATCGATGCCACGATGTTTTTCAGCGAAATGTGTGGGAAAAGTTTGGTGATTTCCGATATTTTTAGTACTCAACTAAAGTTGTCAAAGAGTCGGGAAGAGTGTTTTAAATCATAAGAGAAACAGGACCATTCGGTATCAAAAAAGTTTTTGAGTAAATTGAATATTAACAGAAGTTTTTCTTTTTAAAATTTGTGAACGTCGCTAAAAAGTTTACCAAAATATATTGACAATTTTCTAAGGCACTCTTCTTGTAATTTAAACGGTTAAGGTATTAGACCTTATTGGACTCATCAAAAAATATTTTACATCTGTAATGTGTGATGATAACAACTCTTGATAATTAGGTCATAAGCAATTATTTACCGAAAACAAAATTTACTATTGACAAGAGTTTTTGGCGGGATCTTAGTCTGTTATATAGTAGCTTTTGTATATTATTCATAATCTTGTATTATTTGACTCTATTTTGTAATATTGATGGTGTTTTACGTAATGTAGTTCGGTTATTGTGCATAAGTGAAGTGGATGGAACACAATACCACGGAACATGAATTCTATGATGCCATAGAAAATCCCTGGAGAGTTCTAACACGGGGGCCACCATCTTGTTAGAACATTGAAATTATCGCAAGAGTCTTGTAATATTATTACCTACTCGACTATGGCAGTAATAATCTGGAAGATGATTTGCCAAAAAAAAAAGAAAAAAACTGTTAACAATGTCTTCTTGTTAAAATAGTAATTACAAATGTCTCCAAAAAAACGGTTTTGAGTATTATTCTTAATTAGCTTTACCATTCTTCATGAAAACTCCCGTCCCTTCGTTTATAACGCAGCGACTGTACCAAAAAGCAATATTAGAAATCAAACTTCGCCGAGTGCAATCAGGGCTGCCCTTAAACAAGAGTAAATTAATTAGCCACGGACCGAATCAAGGAAACAATAACCGCAAACAGAAGGGTTCAGCGCCGCAACATTTGTGTCTCTACAACCCTTATATTGTCAACTGGATCGAATTATACCGGGCCTTTATTGCGTTTCAGATATTGCCTCGGTTATTACGCCATGAAGGTATCCAAAGCCTAAATTATATCATACATTCTAGGCATACTTAATTGCAAAACATTAAAACTATATATTCCTATAGTGTATGGGTTATTGCATAATAGTTAATAATGCATTTTTTTGTTCATTATTTGTTTTCTTCAACATGCAAATACCTAGAACTACCAGTCAGATTTAACTAATTTAAAAAGTTTATAATTTACATAACCTTCAGGAATGTAGCAATCTCTGTGCAAACATAAAAAAAAAGATAATTGATGTAATAGTAGTAACCAAGCATTAACGAGAAAATCAGAACTGTGAATGCCAATGTCAGTGAGGAACTAAACTTCCTACGCAACAGTCGTGCTTTATACTGAATTTCCTTAATATTACCTGCATTATCAGTATGTTGTTGGAATGGAATTGCGATTCATATAAAAACATTATGAATAAAATTATATTTGCATTAAATAAATAGTTATTATCTAATATGATATTAAATTAATAAAATATTTAAATAATATTAATACGCCCGAGAAACATCAAATTAAGTAAAAAGTATAGAGAAGGCTAACGGAGATACACATTCAACCGATATCGACTAATTTTCTTACGTTACTTCTCTCTAAATTTACAAGAGTACGTTGCCACAAAACAATAGCATAGAGAATTCAATACGAATTATTCCAATCAAAGACCCTTAACGCAAGTTTGAGATGAGACGAGATGCAACTTAGAAAAGGTGAAACTTCACGAACGAAAACTGCGAACAGAACGGAAGTGCAAATGCGACGGAAAATAGAGTATTAAAAAATGCGTGATACACGTAACTTCATTTTTGTTTATATGTTTGTATGTTCTTTTACAAGTATGTTGTACATTTTATAACACTTAGTGGTGAGTCAAACATCATGATCTTGTATCATCATCATCATCATCAGCTTGTAAAAGACCCACTGCAGGGTCATAGGCCTCTTCCCGAAGGAAGGCATGGGCATAATCAACACGCCAGCCTACGACATATTGGCGATTTTAAACTGAGAATTCACAGTTCTATATGTTCCCATATACCGTGGTACTAAAGGAATATTTCTCAGGTTCAGGTTTCCTCACGATGTTTTCCTTCACCGTCAGCCGATACTATTACCAATGTAAATTAGTAAATGTACGCGAACTCCAATAAATTCATTGGTACATACCGGGGTTCGAACACGCGGACATCGGGTTAATATACTACCGGTGAAATCACTAGACTACCACGACCTTTTATCTTATAATTATTATTTTTTCTCTATCGCGATTACTTTCCATCCTTAAGGTTACATCCACTTTGTCTAAGTTGTATAACAAAAGTGGGTCGCCTCTATGGTGCTTTGATAATAAAAAATAGAAGTTATTATGATCCTAACTATTGAGCCTAAAATACTTTTTAGACTATCGCCTAAGAAATACAACAAAATTATAAATCTAAGGCAGGTCAATTTTTAACGGATTTAGTAATTCAAGATCCGGCCATTGTTGTAGAAAGAGCTTCCACTGCGTGAGAAGCCATACGATCAATACTCACAGTTTAGTGACTTAAAATTTGATATCTGTATACTCATAAGTCCGTTATTAGGTTATCATACAAAAAACGATATTTTTCATTAATATCAAAAGACTTTGTCTAAGCTTTTCCCCTATTACTATTATTCTTAAATATTAGACATCGTTTAGAAACAACATTATGCGTTTTTGTCTATTTCTAAAATTTGATTTCTATTGTATAATAAAATATAATGAAACCAAAATTGAGCGATTGTTACTTTAACGGTAGTTTATGTCAACAATTATTATGACTAATTGGTTCAGCGAACCCCGGTTAAAGTTTTGTAAAATGTGTTCGCATTATGGCCAGGATTAGAGTTAATGCGTCGCGTCGCGGTGCGTTGAGCTGGACTTGAATGGATATTGAACACATATGGCACTATTGCTCGCCCCTACTGCTGCTACACACAGCACTATTGTAACACTCGTTATTTGTGACGTTATTGGTAGATTAATTACTAACAGTTTGAGAAATAAAATTACCTGTTTTTGAAGGAATATTAAAAAATAATCCAATACATACAAAACTAGATAAGAAATAAGAGACATCGGTACTTTATGCTACAGGTGCAAACGTTGACTTCACGACAAAATATAATGTGAATTAGAAAATGAAGAAAGAAAATATTGACGTTTGTTTACATAAAAAAACCATAAGCAATGTTATGAAATAACGAGTTTTCCAACCGCTTGCTTTTCCAACCGAATGACTGACGCAAAATGACAAGACACATAAACTTCAACGCACAGTCCTACTCACAAACTTTATTATTCACTTCGCGTGTATTCTAATCCCTTGATATACGGCGTAATATTTCAATTATGAGAGTGAAAATATTTTTTGCAAAGAATCTGCTGAGAGAGCATATTTCGAAACCACTCGAGTCGATGACAGAGAGCTGCAAACTACAAAGAATCTCCCCTCTTGGCAAAAATAGAACCGTTAGAGATCTTCTGTTCTTAACTTATATTTCAATAATTTTTCAGTTTTTTTAACAGTCTATCTTTGAATAAGTCAATGATATTATAACTAAAGATACATTACCTACATAATATTTTGACAAAACAAATGGCACTATAACGCACACATATGATGTTGCTTAGATACGGGCGGATTAACGAGGCAGTCGTGAAAAATAAGCTAACTAGCCAAGTTTTAACAAGGCGCTGTCGAAGCGTTTATGATGTATCTATATAGTTATAATATCATTGGACTAAGTACCTTATTTTTACCTCGAAAGGTTTGAAGTCTTCCCCGAAGTAAACATACTGATGGATGGGCTAATATTTTAACGTCCTGAACTATCAGTCTATTGTGATGTGATCATATAATTCAAAAAGGAATAGCCCTAATCTGTTGTACATCCAGATTTTAGTTCTAAAGGTAAATTAGTCTCACGAGAATCGCTACCTCTGTTTCTTAAATATCTAAACACTGTTATAAAATAAACGATAGTTGTAGTATATAGTAAGCATGTTCGATTTTGAAACTTATCATCATAATTTCTAGTTCAGTAAATGAAGTCTTAAATAATATTTATGAAACAATTACATAACATGAGGATTCAAACACATTAGTTTAGGTTTTAATTGTAATTAAACTACATTAAAACCTAATAATTATCACCCCGTCGACGATGGGGTGAAAAATATCAAATTTTCTGCACACGTCGATATTTTTTTGTATTTACAAATTATACTTTACCACAACACCTATATTGTGGCCGCAAATATTATATATACGTGTATAGCACCGCGACAGCTTGTTGAAATCAAATTATAAATAAGAGGGGAACAATGCAAGGGTCTACTGATGATCTGTTTGATGAATGACTAGGGTACGTGTTTGAACGGTTGAGAATTTTTGTTTCTTTCGACCATAAATATTAGCTCGATAGTTTAGTCTTACTCTTGTTGGCTCTTTTTAAAGCCATGAATACTTTATATATTCCATATATTATTTATCTTTGAAGACCAGTTGATCAATTATATTTTCGTTTATTGATTTAAGAAACTTACTAATAACAAGCGTTTACCGTTATTATAACTTTGACATTTAACAAAGTAACACATCGTTCACGAATGTGTAGTGAAGATGTTTGCGGTAACCACAAACAACAGCACAATTAAGGTGTTACGTTCATTATAACAATACAAAACATTCCGCAATCACCGCATACGTGCGGTCGCAGCACAAAGTTTGCCTTCAAAACGCATTACCAACCAACTCGGTCCTAAAACAAAACATAACAGAAGCGCTGGGGCTCTCCGGTGTTAACTTACATTCCATTACGAGTTTTGATGTTTTGACGTTGGACTTTTTATTAGCTTAATCGTTGTTACATCCCTATATAAACCGCAATGTGTGTTTCTCTACAAATTCTTCTCTTTTTTTTTTCAAAATTTAAAATGTATTCCAACATATCTCAAGGTAGATAGTCATGCCAATATTAACTGTAAAATCGATCCCCTGTTGGGAATTAAATGACGATTTACTGAAACCCATAGCATACTAAGAGTATAGAGTAGGTAACCTCGCAAATCCATTTCTCTATTTCGAGAAATGCTTAACTATGTCTTACTTTATAATAAAGAAGGTCAATTAACATACAGATCTATTGTGAGTTGTCTTTTACGCTTTTTTACTGCAATTCTCTATACTTTCACAACTATAATAGGATGGCTATAAATAGATGTGTAAACAAAAATCGAGATATGAGCTTTGGAAAAATGTAACTAAAAACACGTTACCAAATTGTCAATTAAAAATTAGTTTATGTCGTTTAAACTAATAGTATTGAAAATCGTATTTTAATCATGAAATTGAAGCTGTTTTAAATTATCCCTGACATAGCGAGTGGCGGCGCACCGCAACAAATGCGAACGTAATATCGATGTTCCAGTGTTCAAATCGAGCTGTCAACGCCAACTGTGACACGAAGTTTTACATCATACGTATATTGGAAATGTCCGCAGATTTTATACATGTGGCTAGTCCAGTAAAAATATAATTTTTTTCCAGTTATTTTGTATAGGCTTATATGCTGTCATCTTAATGCCCCGCAAGAGATGCCACCCTTTTTCCTCTGCGAGGATGTGATTATCCGAATTAAATATGCAACTTTCAAGTGTTTAAATTATTATATATCGAATTTTATTAACTTGAATATAACTTTTTATTACTTTAAATAGTAGTATATACCTTTATATATATATATATATATAATATATATTTTTAATTTAAATGTAACTCTTTAAAGTTAATAGGATTTTTTTAATCTGCATTTATTGAATATATGAATTAATCGACCACCCACGACGTTAAATCTCTCTATTGCTCAACGTTGAAATAAGTTTTTCGAATAATATCTTGTTATATCAGTACAAATATTCTTAGAATTTTTTAAAAGAATAATATGAACAGTAGTTTGTGGTTTTTTCTTTAAATTCTATAAAAAGGGACCACTATTAATCTTAAAAGTATTAGCTCTACTTAATCATATTGTCACTTAATACATTAATCGAAGGCGAGTTTTCAGAAAATAACTGAAATTAAGAAAATAAGTTTTAGTACATCTTTAAAATGAAATTGATGTTACAGTTATTAAAAATATATCAAATATTTTTAAGCTTCCGCTATGAAAATTAATAATTTAGTAAAATTGGAAAATTATTAAGTTTAGAGGCTAATATTGATACAAATTCACATTAAACCGATTTTTTTGGTAAATATAACGCTCAAATCAATTTAAAAATTCCACTACAAATGTTTCAGTAATTTGCAGCAAAAGCAACATTCTTTTCTATTTTTATTTAAATTATTTTGGCATTTTACCGATTTTAGTATTCATTTTGAAAATTTTGCTACCCCTAAAATCTTGCCGCCCTAGATCTGAGATTCACGGACCCAGGCCTAAGTCCACCACTGTATATATATAAAATATATAAAGGTATAACAGGTTGAATGTCTGAATATCAACACACAGCCCAAACTACTGAGGCTAGAGCCGTGAAAATTTCTAAGTGGGTTAATTTTACACTGTAAGTGTTTGATGCGTAAAGGTGCTGGTTCAGGGGGGGTTGCCAAAATTACGGATTGCGGACTCACCGGTGATGATGGGGTGTAAGGGGTGTCAAATAACATCTAAGACTTGAGACACCCAAGCCAACCTCACCTGCACGTGGTGCACCCTGCTGAATAACGAACGAGGCAATGGCGAAAGCGGGATGGTAGGGTTTTACAGCCTGACTGGGTCGCAACCACCATGTATATGGCGAAAAAGCCCGTCATAGTGATTCGCTTTTGCGAGTCGCGTTTCGGGATCAGCCTGTGCATATCCAGCTTTTCGCAGGCCGGCATGACAGCGGCGACCGGCGATGGATAGTATATCACTCGGTGGTCGCCGTTGTTTTTGGATTGTACTGTGCTTACCATCAGGCGCTGTGCAGTCATTTTGCCGTGCTACTATAAAAAAAAAAAAATGATGCGGGTTTGAATGCATTTCACTCGCGGCAATATACAATCGGCACTATATTGTTTTTTGCGTCTATGACGTTTTTACACCAAACTGCACAATATTAGTGATCGGTGACTCTAGCAATTCTTGTGTATGAATATGCGAAGTATCGTTCTCGTAGCGTCCACGGTAGGATCGTGGCGTAAGTGAAAATGATTGGAAGGAAGGAAGGTGGCGGAAGGGACGCTTGTGCGTTCGGAAACCTAAATATATAATGCGCGCCAACAGTAAGCAAGCACTAAGGAAGAATTTTTGGACATTCAACTCCTAAGGTGGTAAATAGAGGATCAAAATTTGTATGAAAATCGGTAATCTTTCAGTCAATTATACTTCTATATACGTATAGATATAAATTAAAGAGTCGAAAATAATTACTGCAAATAAAACGTGTGAAATACCAAATAATTGACTTATATTAGGCATAACAATTTTCTTACTAAATATAGTCCGAAATTATCACACCACCTGAAATATCAATCATTTTTCCATTAAATACTATGTTCACCTTTAACACATGTAGCACGCTAGTACATGATAAGAATGTAAATCTAAAACGTGTCTCTACTCTTTAGATTTCTGTGAAAAAAATTGTTACAACTGTCTTAGAATAAGAATTACATTTCAATCATTTTTAAAAATGTCTGTCTGTCTTTCTCTCTATCTGTCTGTCTGCCTGTTTGTTTGAACACGCATTACTGCAAATGTGCTGCGTTCACGATACAATCATATAGCATGTCCTCGAGTAATATATAGTCTTGGTTTCATTAAATTAGGTTCATTTTGTCAAAAGTTATTGTAATTTTAATGACGACGCGACTTCAGTACGAGAGAAAGTAGATAAATGAATTTAATACATTCAGATGATTTTATTTATTAGTCACCGTTTTTTTATACTAAGTTCCACGCGGACGGAGACGCGGGAAAAGCCAGTAATAAAGAATGTGGGAAAACCAACATAATTAGCTCGGCAGTATATTTTCAAGAGGGTTAGAAGAAATACGCGAAATGTGTTGATATTTATTCAAAAACTCAGCAGGTCGCATCATGTTGTACAATTACCGTAGAGATAATTTTTCGAACCGTTGTTAGGGTTAATTGTAAACCGAGAAGTAAAATGCAAGCTTTGGTAACAGTTATCTTCTAAGGCTCCTTACAAACACATTTTTTAAAACGCTATTAATAAAATCCTAAACTTGACGTCAGTAATTTTGCTTTTCGAACCGATTACGCTACTGTCCTGACGGGCCTTCACAGCTTCAGAAGACTAAAATTACATCAGTATTCAAATTCGTATATAATAATATAATAATGATTCGTAATTATATAAACAAGACAATTTTGTAGGTGGTAGAGGCACGCTGTAGCTATTGCTGGTTTCAGCATGACTCGACTCCCCCGGGTAACTACTACCACCCGACCCACAGAAACTCGCACGTGAAATAACAGTGCTTGCGTTGTTGCATTTCGTTCGGTCAGTGAGAGCGCTGGAGGCCCACCTCGCCTCTACCCCCTGCATCCTTCTCCTCCTCCTCTCCCCCTCCCCCAAACACTGGAATCGCACTTGCGACTCCTCTGATGTTACTAGTGTCTATGGACGGTGGTGATCACTTAACATCAAGTGAACCACCTGCTCGTTTGCCTCCTAATATATAAAAAAATAATATACTAGCGGTGGTGGCAAACGTTGTCGCGATTTAAAAATTAAAAAAACCTTGACAAATGATATACGTAAACCTTTCTCATGAGTCACTATATCTATTGTTGAAAACCGCATTAAAATCCGTTGAGTAGTTTATCGCGAACAGAGAGACAGAGACAAAATTGAGACATTATACCAGGTGATTGTTAAGACACTCGCAGTATTCTAAGATATGACACTTCCTGGTCACATTTAACGTATAAAATAATAATATTATACAAATACTAATAAATAACCAAGAAAACCTAAATTAAAGTTTATTCTAAGTCTTTTAAAAGTATAGCAACAAAGGTGTAAATAAAATAATAAACCTAATTGCAATGACCGGTGCCACAAGCTACAATGGGCGACCCAGAGTTAATAACTTTCGATAGTAAAACGGACAATAAACCCTTTTGTTTTATTCTTGACGTTCCCGCGATCCTTTTCAAATAAAAGTGAAATCACCTGACGGTTATTGAGGCTGTGCTTTAACATAGACTCGTGGAGGATTGTGTATAATTTTCATATTTTTCTAGATAATTAGGTCAAATATTAAGCACCTATTTTTTAAATTAATTTAGAACGAGAATCGAGTGCAGAGTCTCCTCTAGAAATATTGTTACTGTTTAAACAGTCACCTGGTATAACATGTAAATGGCATTAAAAACCAACTGTCTCTATAATACTCTATATAATGTTCACAATGACAATAAAGTATTGAAATATTTGAACGCAAAACCCTATATTACCTACCAGTATATATGAAAGAATACCCTTTACCCTTTTCAAATTCCTAATTAAATGAAGAGTGATTTTTAAATGGAACCGCTTCGCATGTTGTCTGCCTAATATTCCTTTTCACGTAACTCTGGAAGACCGCAATCGGCACGAAGCGGTTTTATCGAGTGTGACCGGGAGATTGCTGCTTTCAAAAAAGCTCGCTTTAATTTTAGACTCGGTAATGGCGCGGCGGTGCGGCGACGCGCTGTCGAGGTAGCCGTGCGTAACACCCACCTATTTATTTTATTACCTATAAAAAGTTTTTACTTTAGAACTCTCTCACAAATCTATATATTTGTTTCCTAAGTATTATAATTTAAGCATTTGCATTAAATATTCTTCGATATACGAAGGTTAGACATATACATGTTTTTATTGTTTTTCAGTGTATTGTAGTGCAGCTTAAATACAATACTAAAATGAGCAAGACAAAATATTATTATTATACCTAAATAGTTAATGTACTTTTTTTAATATTTTTTTTCTTTCCTTAACCAGAATTTGCCTAACCCTAGACTTGTATAGCCATTTTTATGTTGTAAACATATACATATTTAGTTTTAATCTTCTTAATTTATTAAAAACTTAATTGGCACCTTTTTTATTATTTATAGATTCTCACAATCTCACTTGAAGTCGAGTGACGTTGAGATTCAATATATAAACAAGCTATGTCTAGAGAGAACACGATTGCTAGTACAGCTGCTGGAATACACCTACAGGTACTTGATAACAGGCTTTCAACTTGAAGGTGGCAGCGAACCAGGTTCACTTTAGAAAAAGTCCTAATACCGTGTAAGAGTTCGACCTTAATTCAATGGACGCGGTATTGATACACGCTTCTGAGTTATCTATTATGCTTCTGAAAATGTGAGCGTTTTAATTTTTTAATTTTATTTGAGTAACCTTCTTCTAAATTATTACTGCTATTATCGAGACGCTATAATATTACAAATGTCTTGTGATAATTTCAATGTTCTAATAAGATGGTGGCTCCCGTGTTAGAACTCTCCAGGGAGTTTTCGTGGCTTCTCAGAATACATGCTCTATTGTATTGTTTCCCAAACATTTCACTTGTACACGATAACCAAACTATATTACGTAAAACACCACCAATCTTAGAATAGTGTCAAATAACATAAAATTATAAATAAAATATAAAATCTACTACATGACAGACCAAGATCCCGCCAAAAACTCCGTGTGAGCATTTAATAGAAACTTTTAATTATTAGCAATGCCTTATGAAATTTGAATACATAGAAAATATACATTGATCATAATGACATTTCCACCAAAAGTTTTAACTGGACATAAGTAATACTAACCTCCCTAAATCGTATTAAAGAAGGAAGGCCATTTAAACTAGGAAACACCACGTTCCCATTACAAACTTCCGTCCCCAATATTGGAAAGTTGGACCCGAGGCTCGACCACATTTTTTCCTGTCCAAATAAATTAATACAGCCGCCACGGGACCACTCTCGTACACTTGTCAAATTAATTTCGCCTCTCAAGACAATTTGTCTGTTGCTTGAGGGCGCCGAAAAAACTCTAGATATCGATTGGCTGGCGATTTGTCAAGGGTCCGACGTCGCTAGTGTACTTTCAACGTATTCCTCTAGAAATATTCCTCTACTTAAAAATAATATAGCTTTCGTTTGGTCATTCAAAAGAATAAATGACTTATCCAACAAATTAATATAGAATCACGATAAATGTGTATAAATTAAACATTTTTTCCATATATGAAAATATATACTCAGGAGTAAAATGCAAAAGACAAACATAGAATAAAAACCGTAAGTCATAATTGGAAGTGTTTTTTTTTCAATATAGAAAGTTGCACTTATAATTCCATTATAATGAGTAATTGATATTAGCACAATGGTCTTGGGGTTATTTTACACCGAAACATTAAATCAACTCGTTGTCAATGTAACTTGCTTGTGTGATGGATTAGTGTGTACATATCGAATACTATATCAAAAGTAATCCATTTTATAAGAAAGATTTTCCCAGTAGGCTGAAAGGTGTAAGACAAAACATAGAATAATATAATAATCAATGGTATTGATATTTAAAGAATACTTTATTTCAATTTTTGGTTTGTACACAGACGAGCTTAATGCCATAAGGGATTTTCATCCAGCTAATCAGCGGTCATGTGATCACGAATAAAAGTTATCGCACTAAATTCAAATATAAAAGAAATCCAAGAATCCAAATATTGTAATTACAAAATGTTCTTATAAATAAAAGGGGTCAATGAGATACATAAAAAAAGAAATAACAAACCAGAAGAAACAATTAAACTACTATCTGACAGTAGTGTTAAGCCGCAAAATACCATCAACAAGGAAAAAAAACAAGAAAAACATCACAAAATGCGGTTCGGCTAACACGCGACCCCGTCTCAGTTATCACCTATATGAACATAATGACATCAGGAAAAACTCGAAAGTCGACCCGTCTTGGGAAAATGTGTCCTGTATACCGAAGGGTGGAACAACTGGAGCAGTTTGTTAAAACGGCTTATCTCGTGTAAACAAATTATTAATAATAACTTGGCTTCTATCACAGCAGACAAATACGATAAGTTCACGTAACCAAACTAATGCCATTTCTAAATTAACAACTTCATAGCTTTAACCACCAATTAAAATTACAACATTTAATAAGTCATCACTAATTCTCTCCCCTGTCAGATATCATCTCAGTATTTACATCTTTTACACACATCGTTTTTCACAAAATCCATCCATACCTTTTTGGGTCTTCGTCTACTCATATATCTATCCAGCATCATAATCAAAACTTTTCTAGTTACATGGTTTTCATCTCTCCTCCTAACAATACCACTATTACTCCTTAACTTCTCTGTCACTGGTGGTATTTTCAAACTCCCTCTGATATACTCACTCTTAATCCTATCTATTCTTGTTACACCACACATCCAACTTAACATTTACATTACATTTACCACAATATCACATATTTTAAACAAAAAATAATCAATTTAATTAGCAGTAGAACTGCCAATATTATCACAATATATATGTATGGAAACATAAGTAACTCTTCTCAAAGATATTTGCACAAATAAAAATATTGTTGATTATATAGATTATTTGAGTTACCACTATTTCGATCCTGGCTCACGAGGGGATCTCGATTTATGACGATCTGATGATACAATCGAATCAAATAAAGCAGTTATAAATCAATGTCCGATTCGGTTGCGACGCGACGTAACAGAGATGTATGTTCCTGTTTCCACACTATTTTCGTGTTATACCCCATAAAATCGTAGCATCGAATAGAAAGTTCATATATAATATTTGAAATATAATCTAAGGATTATTTGTAAACGTTTTTAGTGAAACTCTTAAACCTAGACTAGCAATCTATTACCAGCCACCAGCCAGTTGTAGCACCGACTAGCATATCATATCGTCATTTCTTTTCTCAGTTATTCGTTGCACATTCATTTTTTCTGAATCAATAATCAAGTAAAATATAAATACTAGCCAATATTTATTCTGCTCTAGTTAGAGGTAGTAGCTACCAAGTATAAAGCAGTACCAAGTATAAGAGATTATAAAGTAATCAATTTGTCAACCAAGAAATTTGAAGCACGATAGAAAAATCTATATCTTCTTCTATCTTCTATACATTTCATAAGAAATAAGAAGAACATATAATAATAAAGTAAATCTAACGTGTCTCTACCTTTTCGATTTTCGTGAAAAAAAATTGTTGCAGGTGTCTAGTTACATTATATATTACATAGTATAAAATAAAGTCCCTTATCGCGTCTGTCTCTCTGTCTGTTCGCGATAAACTCAAAAACTACTGAACGGATTTTCATGCTGTTTTCACCAGTGGATAAATTGATTCATGAAGAACGTTTTGGTATATAATTTGTCAAGGATATATTTTTAATCAGAGCGGGACAACGTCTGCCGGGCTCGCTAGTAAGTAATAAAATACATTTCAATCATTTTTAGAAATGGCTGTCTGTTTGTATGAACACGCATCACTGCTAAAGAGTATTGGGTTCAGAATAAAAACTTTTATTTTATTTTATATATCATAGGAGGCAAACGAACAGGCGGGTCACTTGATGTTAAGTGATAGACACTAGCAACACCAGGAGAGCCTCAAGTGCATTGCCTGCCTGTGTTTGGGGAATGGGGTGAAGGGGGAAGGGAAGTGGGGGTGGGCCTCCGGCGCTCTAACTGACCAAACGAAACGCAACAATGCGAGCACTGTTACTTCACGTAGGTTTTCTGTGAGTCGGGTGGTAGTACCCCGGGCGAACCGACCCATTCATGCTGGAACCAGTAAAAGCTTCAGCCTGATTCTACCACCTACACCAAGAAAATCATAAAGCATATAGTCGAAAGTAACATAGTCTATAATTTTAATGACATCTCGAGATAAGTACAAGAGAAGATTAGTAATCTATATTAATATTATAAAGCTGGAGGGTTTGTTTGTTTGAACGCGCTAATCTCAGGAACTACTGGTCCGATTTGAAAAATTCTTTCTAAAGCTTCTTAGCTCAATTATCGAGGATGATATAGACTGTACACCATCACGCTAAGACCAATAGGAGTGGAGCATCAATGCAAAATGTTTCAAAATAGTTTTTTTTATCCTTTTGTAAGCGTCCGCTATGTATTAGCTGTAGCCCAAAGTAACTATACCACGCGCACGAAGTCGCGGGCTGAAGCTGGTCTATACATATAATAACAATGTGAATCTAACGTGTCTATACTTTTTAGATTTTTGTGAAAACTATTATTGCATGTGTCTTAGAATGAGTAATATAATACATTTCAATCATTTTTTAAAATGTCTGTCTGTTTGTTTGAACACGCGTCACTGTTAGAAACACGATAAAACCTAACCAAGGCAATAATAAAGCATATCTTCCGAGTAACATTTAATCTTGGTTACATTAAAATCGGTTCACTGTATCAAAAGTTATTGTAATTTTAATGACGACGCGACTTAAGTACAAGAGGAAAGTAGATATGTAAATGAATTTAATATATTCAGATGATTTTATTAGTCACTGTTTTTTTACATTAGGTTACACGCGAACGGAGTCGCGGGCACAGCTAGTTAATAATTATATTTGATAATCGTAAATAGAATAAATTCTTTGTATAGCTTGCTTGTATTTTAAAAAAATTGCCAGACAAAGTATATAAAGGTATCTGTAAAATTCCTCTAAATTTAAAATCTGCAATTATTTTGAGACACCAAGTAAGTTATTTGCATTGAACGCTACGAAATAATGTTCTCCAAGCGCAATTCTTAGTAAGTGTACTTGGGCATTGAGGAATATTTTGTGAGGTCTGATGCGCAGGCGGGCCCGCGCCTTAGTCGCCGAACAAAGACGTTTAATTGTCGGTTATCCGTCCATAAATCCACGTAACCTCTCATTACTGGGTTTATCGAATCATTGTTAATTGAAACTTTTGACTTTTTGTATTATAATCGATTGAGACGCGTGGAATTTCATGGGTTTGCCCTAATGGCTTATAATTTAAACATTATAATAACGTATGTAAAATTAAAATAAATGTGCCAAATGACAAAAAATGCCACAAAGTCGTTTTTTTTAACCGTCTTCGAAATAGGTTTTGTATTTGACCCGTATGTTTATATGTATATATATTTGTATGTCCACGGTTTTTTTCAAAAACTACTGGACCGATTTGGATGGGGTTTTCATTGTTGTTATATTTGAATGTTGTAATTGGATTTACTTGAAGATTAGAATCTGCCTCCAGATTAATATTTATATTATCACGTGTTAAGTTTTAAGTTTATGGATAGTTAAAAAAATCGAATTATACCATTTAATCCGCTTTTATATAGTAAGCTTGTAATAGAAAAAAATATCCGTAATATATTTGTAATCTTATCCCCACATTGTCGAATAAAAATAAATATGTACTATCAATAAAAGAAACTGATAAACCTGTGAGCGTTCTCATTAACAAAAATCCTATAGTTATCCATAGGGCCCGTGAGTCAGATCTCCAAGAAAGGTCTCGAGTACCCGTCACGTATGCTCACAGGCGTTGATTCGTGCATCGTCTTAAACAAAACGTACAGAAAGACAAAAAGTTGGGCCCTCACAAGACGTCGAGGTATTGTTCAACGGTCTTTGGTTTAAAACCCTTTGACTGGAAGACACGAGCCACGGTCGGTAATAATAATTTCTAATAAACACCCACTGACAAAGAGAACTAATGTACTTTTAGTGGGAAATTATTGATGATTATAATTATAAATTGCGTACGTTCAATTTTATTAATGACTAGCAGTCACCCGCAACGTCTTCTACATTTGTATATTTATTAGGGTGTCCATTATTTACCAAGTTGGCTTTTTTAATTTGGGTTACGTTCAAATCTTTACGTTCAATGTACCTAAAAATATGATGAAAAAAACCGATGCCGTTTAACCGTGCTTTAGAAATTAATTTTTATCTTGCTTGTTTTATTGAATAACTTATTAAATATTATTAATTCTACATCTACCCAAATGATCACTTGGGATGAAGAAATCTTGATATGGGCGCAGAAATTTAAAAAAAAATCAGTAATATTGCATTTTGTGCATATCAAAATATACTTATTACATTTTTGACATCCTTATCAAAATTTCTACGATTTAATTGTTTTTTTTTTGTTATAAGTATCGTCTGTACTTTCATATTCATTTAACTAAAAACGCTTTTATTTTATTATTACAAAAAGACACTTCAAGTGTATTTATTTACATTGATTACATTTGTAATAATGTGCCTTGGTCCCCCAAGTTTCAAATTTCAAATTCAACTTATAATATTTAATCATACGGTATTATAGAATATACACATGCCAATATTTTTCAGTTCAACAAAGACAAAATTTTCCAAATGTAATTCATCTAACAGCGTTAATTTGTTAACAACCTGACGACCTACCTTCGTAGTAATATAATTCCAAATCGATGGCATTGTACTGTTCTATTATCGAACATCATCTTCATCACTCTCAACATGTTCAGATGACTAATCAAATTTGTGTTTAGCTGATGCTATGCTTAGCGTTTAGTGATCAAAGTAAACCTCCATTACTGCTATATTCGACTTTATTAATATACGAATAAGATTTTGTTTTTATACGAGACTTGTATTTGTTATAGTTAGCACTTTCACAAATTTCCAAAGATCGTATTTCAAATATTTACAAGCTTCTGTATTATTATTTAAAAGTACTATTATAAAGATTGCATCGATAAATCTAGCAGTAAATCGTTTGATTGTCTATGTATTTAATGATTTGACATACGATGTGCCTTTTGTAATACGCTCCATTCAAGAAGGCCATTCATGTATCAACTGTTTTGAAGTCTGAATGAACCGTGGCAGGCTTTCTGTACTCATTCATGCGTGTATCTGATTAACACGATGACTTGGTTATTTTTATATGACGTATTTAATTTAGTGGACGTGACAAAAGATTGATCATTATGATTGTTGTTTCTTTTTATTTTATAGATTGACGATTGACCAGACCATACATGTGCTGTTAGATGACGATGGAGCCGAAGATGTTAGTACAGTAAAGGTTAGACAGGAGACTGGTTTTTAGATGCAGCTGCCGACATACATTGATATTCGTTCTACAGTTTTATTGCACGTGCTGGTATTATATTAAATTCTTTATGGTTATTTTTACAAACCCTATACGTTTCTTTAATTACTATTTATATCAAATAATAAATCTGAGAGTATTTGACGATTAATTCCAATTATATTTATGTATAATTACGTTCGGTCTAAGTCTATACGTATAAATGAAGTTGAAGTGTTTATTGTTTGTCCAGGTTAATATTCAAGACGGTCGAGCCGATTTAGACAAGATTTTACTGGTAGATAGAGAACTAAAAGGGACAACTTTAAACACACTAAGGGTTTTACTCATTAAAGGTATTTACTCATTAAATAGCAAGCAGACAGACACAGACAATTAATCTGGATACCTACTTGCTTTCCAATTATCACAAAATAATGAAATCAGTTCCACGACAACGAAGTTGTAGGCACCAGCTAGTAATCAATGTTATGAACATCATCATCATCAGCCTCTAGCAGTCCCACTGCAGGGCCTCAGGTCTGTTTCCAAAGGAAGGTGTGGGTATAATCACCACGCCAGCCCACGACATATAAGCTATTTCAAACTCTGAGAAATCCATAGTTCTATATTTTTCCTCACACAGTAGTACAAGAATATTACTCAGATTCAGGATTCCTCACGATGTTTTCCTTCACCGTCAACCGATAGTGTTCCCAATTTAAATTAATAAATGTACGCGAATTCCGAAAAATTCGTTGTTAGATGCTGGGGTTCGAAACCGCGGATATCACAGTGATATTCCACAGGTCACACCACTAGGCCACCATGAATTTTTACAATATTTATATTTTTTAAATATTAGTAAGGAGGAAAGGATATTTTTTTCTGTTCTTATTAGTTCTCTATTTCCGATAACATTTTAAACGTGATCAAATAACACATGTCCGACATGACGTGTAGCCGCGTATTAGCAGCCGATAGTGTTATCAATTTAAATGTACACAAATTCCCAAAAAATCATTGGTACATACCAGGGTTCTAACCTTCAGACATCGGATTGATATTCCACCGTTTAAACCAGCTTTATAAGCGTTAGCTCATCAGCTTCCCTTCTTTTAATGGATCTATAACACAAGTGTATATTATAATAAACATACAACTTTATTAGTTAACTAGCTGTGCCCGCGACTCCGTCCACGTAGAACCTAATATTAAAAAAAACAATGACTAATAAAATCATCTGAATGAATTAAATTCATTTTCTTTTCTACTGTTTATTTTGATTTTGATAGAGTGAACTGAATTTAATCAAACCAAGGCTAAATACCTATTACTCGAGGATATGCTTCATGATTTTCTTGGTAAGATTTTATCGTGAACACAGTACTTTAGCGGTGATGCGTGTATATACAAACAGACAGACAGACATTTCTAAAAATAATTAAGATGTATATTTTATTACTTATTCTAGTATACCTGCAAGATTTTTTTTCACAAAAATCTTAAAAATACAGTCACGTCAGAGTTACATTCTTATTATATGCATAGATCATCTAATATTATTTTAGAGTTATAATTCCTAAGGATAAAAGGTTTCGACACATTCACGTTTACCGGTGCATGTGCACGGCACGAGTCGGGATGTGATTTACCGGTCCCACCTCCCTGTATGCTAATGCGCAAGAGTCTCACGTAGGCGGACATCCTGTGAGTGGGCTACACAAAAAACTGTCAATGCACGTTGTGACATCCCGGCAGGCGATGCCACGCCGATCCGTGGGCTCGCTACGACTACAACAGAACATTATTATGAAGTAATAATGCATGATATTTATTATAACTGCATCATTTAATTACACACTAACTTTGCGTTCGATATGAGACATGTGTCGTTACATTTGAAAATGAGATAAATCCAATTTTAAACGTTTATATAATGTTTAATTTTTTAAGGTTTCCAGTTTTTATACATCAGAACAAAGATCAAATTTTGCCGTTCATAAGGGCTTTAGTTTTTTTTGTGATCTTCATATTTTACTTGCACAAAATTGAAGATCTTGATAAGGAAAATATTAGGTAAGGCTAAAATTGGATTTAGCACATTTTGAAATGTAACGAGGCACATTATTAAAGTACTGTTAACTTACCTAAGTACATATAAGTATAGCTAAGTATATAACATTTCTTTTAATAATGCGATTGCTAAGATGCGTCGTTCATATAATACTATCACAGACTGTATCTCCTTCAGTGCCGACACATACAAAGCCATGACGTGAAATTGTAAATTTAGCTCTTGTCAAAAATACCGTTCAACGCGCCTAAAGACTTTAAACAATCATCAACAGTAACCGTAAATACTTGAACTTATTATGTGTGCCATGTAAATAAATAAATAAACAAAAAGTAACTATGAAAGCCGTTTAGTCGATGTAATATTATCGTTTTACAGTACGGTACAACAGTGTTACTATTGTTCACAGAAACAAGGAACATTTGCTATAATTACACCCCAAGTCCACAATCCCCTGCATTAGCAAAGTCGCATTTCGACGAAGACCAAGCAAACATACCCTAAGGTTAAACTACAACATCTCGTAATTATCATCTATTCCCTCATCCATTGTGTTTTATGTAGGCTGATTTACAAAAATGTTGTAAGATACAACAGCAATGTAATTCAAATGAAATGAAAACACAGTGACAAGAATGGGCGTAAAAATAAAATAGTGTGAAAACCTATGATTAGAACATTAATAGGGGGTATGTATTGTGGTGAAAAAATGAAGTTTCATTTGTACCAAGTAATCTATTGTGTATGTAGTAACCTATTATATATTTTATTAGGAAACGTTAAGTACGTGATTTACTATTTTTAAATAATGGAGTATTCATATCGTATGTGGGAATACAAAAAATATTAATTTTATAGTGTGAAGTAGGAAACAGTCATGCAGCTTTTAGTATTCAGTGTAGTAATAAACATTAAATACTGCAGACCTTAGACTAGTCATAGCTGTTGTGGTTGAAATATCTCGTTTCTAGTGTATGTTGCGTGAATAGGGCTGCTAAGTGGCAGATATAGATGTGAGTAGTGCGTCAGCATTCATTTATTTAGAAACTCTGCCACTCTTGACTATACGAGTTTAGTAAATTTGTTTTTTATTTTTGTTTATTGTTCCAACACAATTACAAATATGGAAGAGCCATATCTTTAAAACCGTAAATATACAATCCAATATTTATTTTACAACTATCATTGTAAATAAAACTTAAATAAATATCTGCGACTCTTATTTCAATTAATCAAAGTTAACGAAGGCTTTAATTAAAATTAATAACGTTTCGCGAGACACGTCCACAGCTAACCGGTGCCGTATCTCACATCGCAGGGACAGATCGACTTGACCAGTTGGATTGTTTTGTAGCAAAACTTATATTAATAGTAACGGTATAATATAACTAAGGCATTACAATAGCGATTTCTACATTTTAAGCTATGAAACATACTACAAATTTATTTTAATAGTAAACGTAAGTCGAGGCTCTCGTAAAGACAGCCGACAAGAGTGAAAACTCAAAACAATCGAGTAACAATGTTCTTAATTAGATATTAAAATCAATTATAGACTAAATTAATTAAATTTCATAATTTGTAGATTGAAATTATCAATCATTTATCTGGTTTACATCTATTACACCCGGAGCAATAATTATATACATTTCTATACACTTCATTAATTAATGAAACATATGATGGGCTGCACAAGCTCAGTACAAAATATCAATATTAAATGTAGACAGGCTGCTATACTATGCGTCGTTCTTACACAACACAAACGCATATAGACACATACCCAACCATAAACGCTCGAGTCCAATTTGACAAACCAATACTTTGTGCATTGATAAAATCCATACGTAGCGCATAATACTAGTACTGTTGTCAACGTAAACAATTTAGGCTACAAAACCTGCTAGGCTACAATGCCGAAGAAATACACACTCATATGTAGTCCGGTGAAGCTGTAAAGACCTTGCTAGGTCAATAGCGTACTCAGTTAAAAAAACATAATAATATTAAAAAATGAATTGTTCTTTATTGTAATACTATGTACTTTTTTTTACTACCTATAATAATGACCAATGTACTTTATCTACAAAAAAAAAGGTGGCATCCCTACCCAAGCATTGCTTGAAAATGAATCTATACCTCTCTTTATAATATTAATATAAATACAACATAGTACGGTAACTGCAAACACCTCAACTGATTATTTTAATCGTAGATTCACAAACCTGAACCTAAGTACTTCAAGACTCAACAATATATAGAAAACTAATTTTATCAAATATCGAAACAACACACGTACTGATGTAACTCTAATTGAGATTCATCTTCTACAATGCAATGGAACTATTATCTAGGTTTATGTTTTAGGAAAAAATCTTGTCACCTTTGTTTAGCAAACATTTTTTATACAATAAAATAAATGTAACAACATATAAGTGAAAATATAGTTTACACATATTTTTCATATGTGGTTGATAATTACGCATACGAATGTCATGTAGCTGTAGCTCATTTATAACGTACTGGACATTATATGGTACGACGGAGTCCACGGTTCAGAACCCACCGTTCTTTTTTTGGTATTTTGTATTTTTTTTAAAGTAGCTAAAATTTTTAGCTAATCTGTCTGCTGTATATAGCACAAAGAAAATTTATCAAAATACATCAAGAATTTCATTAACTACAAATCTTTTACTTGCGTCCGTTATCCTGGAGAATCCCTTGGGCTTTATGAGACAAAAAGTATCCTAGGTGTAATATTAGTTATCACTGTGCTATGTTTCGTCAAAATCGGTGCAGTACTTTCAAAGTGATGCGTGTTCATAGGGACAGACAGACAAAAATGTTAAAAGGGTTATTTTTGACTTCTATATAGACAAAGTCTACCCGATTATAATAAAAAAAAAATAATGTACAGATTTGACCTTGCAACAGTTTTATTTTATTGTAATAATAATAATATAGATAATATACATTATTAGAAAATAACTTTATGTGTCATAGAACAAATTCTTACAAAACACATATTTATAAAAAAATACTAATACTATTGATGAAAGCCTAACGATAGCAAAGGTCGAGAATAAATGGTGTTCTGTTTGATTTAAGTTGATAATGTAATTTTAACAAGACTCCTATCTGATGCGAAATAAGATAAAATTGATCCCATTTGAAAAATTAAAATAACTAAACTTCCAGGAATCAAGAAGATTCACGTGGCGATTGCAAGAAACGCCATTGTCGAGCCAATAAAATCATCCCTGATTGATGAACCCGAATTTTTTTATCAAAACTCGTGCGCCCATTTAATTTGAAATCTTTAAAGAACTGTCTAAACGCATCACAATAGACGCTTCCTCCCAACAATACCCGGCCGCTCTGTGTCTGTGCGATCATCGATTACTTTTTTATCATCAACAATATCAATAATCTGTTTACGCCCACTGTTAATTCCGACGTCAATGAAATTGAAATTTAACACGTGTTACAAAGTCAAAATTCCATGGACGAGTGACGGTGCATTTCTGGCGTTTCTGTTTACTTCTTTTAGTCGTGCCTCGTGAGTGCAGTCAAGAGGCATTTAGGCCATGACTGGTGCTTTTTTATTGCCTTTGTATTGAAAAAAGTGGTTGTATCATCGACATGCCGAGTGCATTCTACACCTGACGCACTTATCACTCATCTTTAGCTATTTCAAAATTCATTTCGATAATTGCCTCAAATTTGGCGGAATGGCTACGATTTCGATGTCATTAACATTGTCTAGTAATGGAGATGTCTACTCTCAAGTAATAATCTTCAACGTTTTATTAGTGACTTGAACAGTTTTTATCGTCCGCTGGTATTTTAGAGTATGGCAGCTCGTTCCGATGGCATTTTTATTGCGCTTCGCTGCCCTGAGGCATAAGTGTATTGAACAAACACGTAAATATATATTGGATATCAATACGGTCGTTTGAAGAGCTACCACGAGATATTTATTGATGTAATCGATGACCGTAAAAAGCACTGATTGGATCAATATTATTTCAATTTTGTATTTAAAATATATAGATATATCTTATATTTACTTGGAGCTCATTACAGGGAGGGATCGTTCACATGGCGCGGCGCATGCCCCGAAAGCATTCAATAACATAAGTTATAACTCGAATACGAGCCTTCAAATTACACAAAACTGACAGGTTTAATATTTGCCCTTAAGTTGGAGCATGGACGGTCAGAACTGCCACATGCTGAGCTTTTAATTTGTTCCATACATCCTTTCACGTGATTTTTTCTGTGTTTTGTTTGAGGTCGGCGCTGATCGATCGTTTGCTCGATTTTTTACCTTGTTTAATTTTGGAAGGAGCTCGTTCGGTTTCGCTAAGTCATTAGTGGGTTTCTCAGAGACCCGTGGACTGGACTGTTTCTCGCTTTCAAATGTTGTTATCGATTTGACTGGCATCTTCTGTTTATTGAAATTAACAATGCTATCTTGTACAATATAATAATTATATGTATGTTGTTATACATTTAACAGTGATTTTGCAGACATAATATAACTAATATCATCATAATATGTTTCTACAACAATTATCACATCATTAGAGTAATTATTTATTTTACATATATCTTCTTCTGAACATAGCTTACTGTTACTGTAACTAGTTTATTATAAACTAGCATCCGCCCGCGACTTCGTTCGCGAGAATAGTTACTTTGGGCTTACGCTAGCACACAGCTGAAACTTTCAAAAGGAAAAAATCTTCTTGGTTACTCCGCTCTTATTGATCTTAACGTATAAGATATATAACCTTCCTCGATAAATGAGCTATCTAACACCAAAATAATTCAAATCGGACTAGTAGTTCCTGAGATTAGTGCGTTCAAGCAAACAAACCCTTCAACTTTATAATATTAGTAATACATTACTTCTATTATCAAACAGGTAATAATGTGAAAAGGTATATATTTGTCTCCTTCAATCCTAAACTCATAATAGCCTTTGGAGTCGATTGGACTTAGAATGAGGTGCTCTCTTCATTTTGCAACTTTATAAAATTTCTACAAGAGTTTTATGGAAATCAATAATTATCAAGTTGTTGATATTGGTAATAGACATCATCTTGAACTACATTAATTTATAGTTTGTTATTTTAATATTGTGGTGTATAATTAATAATTAGTTCAAAATGTGTTTCATCTCAAATTTTATATCTGTAAGATTATAGTGAAAAATAAACAAACTGTATATTTTTTTATGATAATAAATCATTAAAGTAAAACAACATACTAAAGATGATTCAAATTAAATACTACATGAAATCGATTGCAATATTTGGGTTAATCGAAGGGCATTGCAAAGGTTAAGATCGATTTTCTTGTGATTTATAGCGACTAATTTGGCTGTCAGATCTTGGATCCGGACATATTTTTGTTCCACGTTAACTTATAGGTCGCCATTTAAAAATCAACGGGCGATTTATCGGCTAATTTCACAGATGCATCATTGTTAACTGATGTGTCTTATACAGTTGTTCTGACGAAAACTGGAATATCTTTACCCAAATCGCAAATTTAATGGTCTTATTAATAATTGTTGTTAGGAGCTTAAACCATCTAAATGCAATAACTTTTATTTTTTACTGATGTAATAATCTGCAATAAAAATTAATGTACCATATTTCAGGGACTGTTGTGTGAATGACGTGTTTCTAGACAACGGAATACAGAATAATAGGTGGTACTACTCATACTAACTTAAACCTTTTAAAAATAAACAACCTAGATCTATTAAGACTAAGACTACTAAATCGTTGTTTTGTAGGTCATACGAAATTGCCTACTTAAAAAAAAATGGCTAAGTTGTTGTGTAGGTGTAGGTAATATGTGTCCATCGACGTAGGTTTGAATCTTGCAATTAGCTAAAGTTTTCGATGAAGAAAAATATCGTGATGAAATTAATTCATTTTTTGTTCAAAATTCATCATCAACTAACTGTACTAAATATGATTGCTACATCAGGTTGCATCATTGTAACCGCGGAGATGTAAGTCGAAGATTACTTTCATGAACAAACAAATTTTCTTATTTTGATTTTACATAGTATTCTTTGACTTATTTTTTATTGAATCATCATTTGAAGTGAGTTCACTTCATTTCAACACAAAAACTAAATTTTGACACAAAAAAAGATTAGCGGTAAATTATTACCTACAAAAAGATAAAGTTTGTACGATTCTGGTAGGTAATCTCAGAAACAACTTACCTCAATAAAAATTATTTTATTGATTGATAGTTATTATTAATTTTTGTATTATAATTTATGAGTACTAGATCACGGGATCGTAAATAATTTTTAATTCGCCCACTGGGTTTGAAATCGTACGCATTTTTTCCGTGATTTTTATATATCGCCTTAAAATTAAAATTTTTTTTGAAACGTTTGAAAATACAAACAGTTAAATGATAAAAACACATCTTTAGGTTACCACTATTCCAAATATTGATGCAGTACATTATAATTTTCAAAACAATAACTCAAATTAGGTGTCGACCTAATCACGTGAAGCTTCAAGAAGTAACAGAGTAAAATATCATTAGCCTATTATTGCCTTATTTTAGTCGCATCAATACAAAATAAATTAGAAACGTTATAAAAAATAATAATAAACCATTCAAGAACAAGTCTGACTTGGAAGCGTTGTATTCTCTCAGATAATATATATAAGATATTAATTTAGCAAAACATAGTATTTCTCTCAGTTCCGTATTGTTTATAGTACTTTATAATAGTTAAGCGATAACCATAAAGATTTTTCACAAATCAAAAATAATCGATACCAGAACAGTGAAGCGTTGCGGCGAACGCGACGCGGCCCACATGTAAGAAAAGCAATTTCAACGCAAAACGAATTGCACAGAGAGTGGAATAGAGCGTTTCTTGGAAGACAGCGGGCGCGCCCTTATCGCGACTGTAAATCAATATATGATTACAAATTTAATGCTACTGTTGGACTATAAATCAAAGATTTTAAATTACGACCTACAAGCGACGTATCAGTACGCGTGAGGCCCCCTAGTGCTGGGCCGTGTTTTGTCGACACTCGATAAATCCAAGGACTGCACGCCGCTATGGCGCGCCACATCGCGCCGCTAGCAGCGGCTCGCGTGTAACGGTCTCCGTTTATAAATAGAACCTTATAATTGTTTAATTTAATAAATCATACTGTAATGTCAATGATGGTCATTCTGTGAATCAACAAGGTGTGAATGTTTAGATAATTCCATATAAAATTGTATAATTTAAACTGGATTCTGTTCACTGAATTGCTTGCCGGTATAATATTAAATAATAATATATGCAATTATATGTCGAATAATAGTGTGACTGGGAAATCCAATTATAATAATATTTTCATACTTATTTATAATTTCATTTTACATCATTCAAAATTTAAAAAATACAAATTAATTTAAGATTACTGAGATAAGTCGATTACATTTTTTAAATTTATCGATGTTAGTCTATGTTAAACATCACTAGGCACTTTATTTGTCACTGCTTCACTAGACAACTAGGAAATGATGGAGTGTGGACAATATCACGGATATTTGATGCACGGCTGGTAGAAATGTATTTTAAATTATTGTGGTATGAATTTATATCTTATGTGAAAAAGGTTTTTTCGTGAACTCTGGATTCTACTTATTTATCTTTTTAATATAACATACTGTGAGTTTCACACATAATTAAAAATAAATAAATAAACAAATAGAATATCTTTGTTTCTACCAACCAAACCAGTCTAAGTGAATGTATAATAGCGCAGTATGGTAACAAAATACATATATACTACAGAACCCAACTCATAGTAATAAAATGTATACAATAAAACCAAAGTCATCAAAACGAAACAATAGTCATTATAAATATCAAATTTGTCGAAATGTCCGCGCGTAAATTCGATTTAGTCGTCGCTTCCTGTGCATTGTCGACGTATCTCATAACGCGACGCGACCTGCGCAGGCGCATTCGTCATAGATTGTGTAAAACAGATATGATATATCGTAGTCCGGTGAAGCTGTTAAGACCTTGCGTGGTCAATAGCGTAGTCAGTTTGAAAAAAAAATGATATATCTTTGTAATTTGACAAACATTTCATAATATATTAATTTTTATATCAAGTGGTATATAACAATGTAAAAGCTTCGTAAATTCGTTCATAAATGAGGCTATAAAGAAAATATAATTATAAGAAATGTTTATTTGTAATGACATTAAAGAATATAAATAAATTTATTTAATAAAATATGAATTTACGACACAATAACAGTCTTGTACTAAGACAGTTTCGAAATCTGTAAATTAAAATAGAAATCGCTTTTATTAATTTTATTATAATTACTTTCTTTAATTCCAACAATGTCCTTAATCGAGGAACTAAAATTTTCTTAATAAGACAAGCAACATTTAACCGAACGTACTAAATGCCATATTAAAGTAATTTGAATGTGGAGATGACTGTCTACATATTTTTTAATATATGCCTGAGTGCGTGCACAGCGGGATGCACGCGTCAATGTGACGTGCAAGGACTATGATTTACTCCGCGGTCCGCTTACGCCCAACAATCGACGTGGACTAATCTACACCATCGAAAACTGCATGTAATGCTGGAAATTACATTTTAAGTTTAATTGTTTGCCTCATTGTTGTATAGTGCATGTGTTTTTGTAATTGTGATTCTCTTATAAATGCGGAAAATAATTCTTCAGTAGTATTCAAATGGTGAAATTGTATAAATATACTTAAGAATTATTTATATAACAAAAAAGTAAATCTAACATGTCTGTACTCTTTAGATTTTTGTGAAAAAAATTGTTCCAAGTGTCTTGGAATAAGTAATAAAATACATTTCAATCATTTTTAGAAATATCTGTCTGCCTGTCTATTTGTTTGAACACGCTTCACTGCTGAAGTACTGCGTTTACAATAAAACCCCACCAAGAAAATCATAAAGCATATCCTCAAGTAATATTTACTTTGTTTCATTAAAATCGGTTCACGTGACTTAAGTAAGAGAGAAAAGTAGATAAGTAGATGGACTTAATACATTCAGATGATTTTATTAGTCGCTGTTTTTTTTTTACATTGGGTTCCACGTGGACGCGGAGTCGCAGATAAAAGACCGGTAATGAAAATACTTTATACTCTTAATAGTCTTAAAATATATCAGGTTTTCATTTATCACTGAGAAATAGCAGTGCTGAAAATTATGACCATCACTGCTAAATATTTTTATTAAAACTAGTGGTGGTAGTGGTTATGGGGGATGGGGGAGAGGAGATGGGCCTCCGGCGCTCTCACTGACTGAACGAAACGCAACAATACAAGTACTGTTACTTCGCGTAAATTTACTGTGAGAGGGTGGTATAACCCCGGACGAACCATCAACTTGTGAAAATGAATTCATATTTGTTCAAAATTCATCATCAACTGTACTAAATATAGTTGCTATATCAGGTTGAACTGTGTCATTGTAACCGCGGGGATCTAAGTCATGGATTACTTTCATGAGCAAACAAATTTTCTTATTTTGATTTTGCAAAGTATTTTTGGCTAATTTTTTTATTGAATCATCATTTGAAGTAAGTTCACAATAAAAAAATACTAAACATTATAATATTGACTTTGACATTAATTAATATTGCTTTACTCTTATGATAACATGAAGCAAAGTGACATGAAGTGATAGCAGTCCTGTCACAAAAATTTTGACATTCAATAAGACCAAACAGAACAATAATTATTTCAGTGGTTCCATAAATTTACTAAAGATAAATTATTTATCAATTATTATTATTAATGTATATTATGAATTTACATATTATATTATTATAAAATTAACCTACAATTTGACCAATTGATCTCAAAGGGCATGTAAGGCATGCATCGTCAGTCCTGTTAAAAATATTGAAAAGGTAATTGGAACGCTGCTTGTAATGCATTTTACATTAAAAAAATAGCTTTGTGCACTTCTCCTCCATATAAACTTTAATAATGCTAAATTTCAAGTTGAACCGTTCGCGAAATTCGCTTAAAAAGACGTACAAATATTAATATATATGAAGAAGATAACTATAATTTCCAAAATTAAAAGTGTTTATGTAGCGTAACTTCATGACTCATAAGAGCCCGGAAAAACTAAAATAAATATAAATTAAAGAGACTATTAAATCAACAAATTTTTGAGCAACAAAGAATAAGGGGTTCATAAGAAATTAAAATATATTTTCATTAATACATTTGACGCCAAGTCGACAGTATTATATGTATAAAGTTACATAAAGCGTTTTCTTCTCTTATTATTATTTTGGTTGAATTTGTTCATGTATTTATTTAAAGAAGAATTTACCTATTTATATATATAGCTATAGGTATTTTTAGATTACTTTATGGTTACGACTTTTGAGCGCGAAATGAACGATGTACTCTTGTCGGCGGGAAAATTGAGATCTGGTTGACAACCAGCGCGGCTTTTACAAGCTGTACGCTGTAGTACGCTAAGTATGTTGTCATAGATTTACTTTTTATGTTTAAGCGGTTTTTGAAGTAAAGACTTCTTTAGGCGCTTTGAGCGGTATTTTTTGGCGGGAGATAAATTTATGATTCCGCGTCATTACATGCTAGTAAGCGTGACCAACCGAATTGCACTTGTGTGGCTTGTGTTAGACTAGCGACGCGTAGTATAACAGCATGCACATATCTAACATTGATATTTTGTATTGTGATTGTAGCCCATCGTATGATTGATTGATTAATAAACTTTATAAAAATGTATATAACTATTGCCCTGGGTGCCAATAGATATGAAAATAACACTAATGTAATTGTAATATCACTGTAATTAATTTAAAAATTCAAAATGGAATACAGTTATTTCATTGTTTTAAGTTTTCACTTCTGACGGCTTTATACGGATGGACTTTATAACTGCTTCGACCCTTTTTTGTACATTTTTATTTTTATGAAAATAAATATTATACAATAAATAAATACAGCGAACATTATAGTTAGGGACAAGTAAAATTGCACGCCCGTAGATAGCTATTTCTTGGAATAAGCGAGAGTATTATCAATCGGTATAGAAAGGCGAAGGCGTGAAGTCGTTACCTGTAATAATAAAACATTATGTATTCGCGGCCACGTGCTGTATGAATGGCGCTGAGTGACGAAACGCACCGACCGAAACAAAAATAAATGGCTTTTTGTTTCTCGGAGTATAGTTTTAAACTTAAGCGGCGCGGTGTCTCTGTGTTTACGTTTGTTCTTTTTGGGCTGGAGCCGTATAAAAGTCAATATGTACTGCCATGCAAAGAAAATTACTGAATTTGAATGTACACTTTCTTTACCTGTTAAACCAGTGGCAGCAAACAGCGGCTTTTTCACTCCTTGGCTGAGGTTCTTCCACAAAATGTTTAGTGCAGACACGGATTACTTATTAACTTGTTAGAGACGAGTGCATTTTTGAAACTCAAGCCTATAGAAAAGAGGCACATTTTAGACAGCAACAACAGTAATAAACTAGCCTCTCACCAAAATCATAATTATTTCCATAAAATATATGTGTACTGAAGCAGAGCTAAATTTAAAAAAGTATCTTTGAATAAACTCTTGTTTTGTATTGTACTTATATATTTGGCTCTCTTGGATGATGAATTTCATTTTTTTTTCTAGCTGACTACGCTATTGACCTAGCAAGCCCTTAACAGCTTCATCGGATTAGGATGATAAATTTGTCAACTACTGTATTAAACGGTTTGTAGAACGTAACCGTAGTATTTAGAACCAAATTCTACAGTCATTTCTAAAGAGTAAAAACCAGCAGAAGAGTTTATAGGTGTTTTTACAGATTTATAATACATGTTTATAAATGCTAGAATCTCTGTCATGTTTAACCGCGGAAGCATCACCATCCTACTTATTTCTACTGCAAATTATTACTATACATACACGCCGATGTATTTCGCTTCGAAAGATTTAGTTGGCATCTCACTGTAACACACGAAACGTACTAATTGTATCCTCAAGAGACTAACCCATTATGAGTAAGGTCAGGTATGCTGCATACCTATTTACTTCTACATAACAATTTAGTTTCATCAGATTAAAAAAATAAATCATAAATCATGATCTGAAGATATAAGTGTCGTGGATACTTAACCTGGTCCAGTATATTTTTCCAGACGGATCAATTTCGGGCATTCTCTTTTCAACCTCTCATTAACATCTCAGTTTAGGCTTGCTTAGAATATTTCTGTATTGTATGAATGGACATCATGAATGGAATATTGATGGACATCGTTTTTTCAAAAATCTTTCAGGTGTTCTTGTCTTCTTTATAATATCATACTTTCCTCCCAACGCAATTAAGTAATAATTTTAAGAATTTTACGTTTTTTGTATACCTTTCTCATAAGTAGTTTGCGTTTTGACATGTCAATTACGTCTGAGGTTTTGACTATTATCAAAAAGGTCATAGTCACGAACAAGGCAGGAGTGGCACCAGGGTGGAAGAAATTATAGATTAAGATTCTAAGGCCGTGGAACGTTACTTATGTTATACCCTACAGAAGCCGTTAATTTACCTAAACTAAAAATGGAAAACAAAACATTTTTAAAAAGCACTTTAAAGCGAAGAGAAACTAAATTATCTCATTAAATTAATCAAGTTAAATAAATATTATTAGTATACGTGCTACCTAATAATCTATTTTCAGTCAATGCCAATCTAAATTCATAGTAGGTATCTGCGTAAAAAGTTTAGTTTCAATTCCCGCGACATGTATTTATGTAGAATATAACACTATTTTTTTTCTGATTACTATAAATTTGAAATTTGTTTTATCACCAACTTCAAATATGTTATTAGATAGCGCTTATACTAATATTTTTATTGAATTGTATTACTTTCATGTAATAATTTATTAATTTTTCGGTTTTTAGTGCTATTCAGTTTCTGTAATATATATTTTTATTGACGTCGGTTTATTTGACTAAGTATCCAGCAATGTGTTATCCTAAGTAATATTATAAATGCGAAAGTGCATTTCTTTATTACGCTTTCACACCTTAACTACTCAGTGGATCACCATGAAATTTGACATACGGGTAAAGAAATTGACATAGAGTACCTATCACTCAGAAAAAAGTACTACATTTCCAAGTAAAATATACATTGACGTGAGTGAAATCACGAGCAAAAGCTACTGTAATATATGTTAAACGTCCCATACTTTTTGAGAACGTCATTTACGCCAAGCAAAATACCTGACATTCTCCGAACCCCGTGATTAAAGATAAATTAAAATAGCCCTACCCGTGACCCGCGAGTGAAAAAATCGACAATCACCCGACGAACGACTTCCTCTATTAGAAAATTAATTTTTTTATCAGCGTGAAACATAATTACGGCGGCCCAATTTGTGCATGACAGACCGTGAACCGGCCACAGGTACGGAATCAGAGCAATAAAGTGAGGGAAAATAAATCAAAATAAGAAATAACAACAAACTATATTATTAATCGCTATGCATGCAATAAAAATATATAACCTATAAATGAAGTAATTATTTATAACTTACTAACGTTGTCCAGCCCTGAAAGACCTTGGCAAATTATATACCTAAACCTTCCTCGTGAATCACCTTATGTACTGGTGAAAACCGCATGAAAATCCGATTAGTAGTTTTTGAATTTATCGTGAACAGACACGGCGGAGGCATTTGTTTTATAATATGTAGTGATACTTGATCACTTAGTAATGTATATTAGAAGAGTAGAGAATAAAATAAGGCGAAATCTTTTAGAATCTTTATCGTGCTCTGGCCATAGATTATTTGATGACATAATGAGCTTATAATGATGATATTATTATTAAGAGAGCTCATTTGGCAACTAGAGTCCAAATTTAAGAGGAACATAGACATGCAGCACTTGATATAAGACGCGACGAATTGAAAGACCGACCACTATCGGCCATTAATTATACCTACGAGAATGTTGTTCTCACTTGTGCACAATGTCCATGCATGCACCTTCCCGATGATGGCATATATCACCTATTTATTTATTATTAAAGCACACGAGCGTCGGAGTTGAAGCAGTCGAAGCACACTTATATAAATAATCACTACATATTATAAAACAAAACCCTTTGCCGCGTCTGTCTGTCTGTTCGCGGTGAACTCAAAAACTACTGAACGAATTTTCACGCAGTTTTCAAAAATAGATAAAATGATTCGTGAGGAAGGTTCAAGTATATAATATGTCAAGAATTTTTTTATTATCAGGGCGGGAGAACGTCTACCGCGCCCGCTAATAACACCATATAAAGCATCATTGGAAGCAAAACTCTCATTTCCTCGCATTACAATGTCATGACATATACTCCCTTCTCACGTTCCAGAGTCCGCTCCTGGTGAACGTTACCACTTACGTACTATAATTACCTCAATAATGTCATTTTACATAGTGCGTATGTTTTTGTCGGGCAATATTCTGATGCAGTTCCATACGGAAGAAATCGCGGGCACAGCTGGTTCGTAATAATATTTTAACCAAATTCTTATAACTAACTAACGTTTGAGAGACACACATAAGATATCAAAATTATAATAAAACAATGATAACTCTTTACAATATATATATATATTACCATATAGAAAAAAAATTAGTTCTAAAGTATATATAAAGCATATTGAAATAACAAGTATCAGAACATACGTCCACCGTCTTACCATTAAACTGATCTATATCAGATAATTCCAATCAAAGAGACTCCCCTATCCCCGGAGACATTGAATGTCACAAAGTAGTGTATTTAGCAGTGGATGCGACTATCTGTTGACACATCTCACCCTGGCTCGTTTACCGCCGTTTTTATCCTTTTACTGCCATTTAGCGGCCTTCACCTTCGGCCCCACTCGACTATCTTCGGATTATTTCGAAGCTTTACTTTCAGTGAACCATAGAGCTATTAAAGCGCAGTATGTTTAAAGTTTATTAAAAATGATACCGATCACTTTGGGGAATATCACAGAAGTACTATTACTTTTTTTATATTATAGTGGGCGAACGAACACCGCTATTGTAAATACATCTACGCCTTTATACATCACGTATGTACACGTGCATATATGTTTCATAGATGTATTATGTAGTTACTTATCTCCCTTGGATAGATACGAATTTTTGGAATTTGCATGCAATACAACAGTCTAAGCCAAAGTTCGGCTACTTTGATACCCACGCGTCACTTGCTATTTCAGTTGAACGTATACCGCTCCTTCATTCCTTCACAAAGCCTGGTGAAGTTGTGAAGGCACTTCACATCGACAGCGTAAGATATTATAAAAATAATAAAGTTTCTACTGAACAACGTATCCTGTACTAACTAATACAGAAGCAAACATTTAAACAGCTATAGAAGTCCTGTCTAATTTTTATTTAGTCTACGATTTTTCACCAATGAGAGATTTTCGCTATCTACTTGAAAGTTCGGAGAGGACTCACAAGAGGCGATACGCGTTTTATGAGCGATCTCTGCACTCGGGCAAAAGTCGATCAGCTTCTCAAACGTCAAGCGAGGACTTGATTTTATTACCTTGATTATTTACTCTGATAACACAGGGCGGCTTTAGTTCGCAAAAGTAAATATATTAACTTCCAAGTGTAAGGGAATTTGTCGGTTCAGTGTGTGATAAACGTAACTAAGGGATGAAGTATATATCATATAGAGTTATGTGTTAGTTATAGTAGTTAGATAGTATATAATAAAGAAACTTTGTCAAATACGGGACAAGAGTGTTGCGTATTTGATGGTATGAGCTTTGACCTATTTGATACGGATTTATTGATGCAATTTCAATTGTATGTTATTCTAATCTTCAAAATTCGTAGATTTGTCAGTAAAGTTATTTAAAATAAATTATGCTTTAAAACTATTTTATTATGAAGGATCACAAATATGAAATTAAAAGGATGTTTCCTGTATTTTTATATATCTGGATTTAATAAAAAAAATTGTTATAAAGTAAGCTTATTTTATTCTATTTATTCGAAAATAATTATAGCATATAAATGCCTTTGGAGTTGCGGGCGGCTAGTGTTATCTACGTCTTACTACATTCTAATAATAATAATTTCAGTATAATAATAATATTCAGTGTGGAAGAAAGCCCCACCATATACTAGGTTTAACAGCTACAATAGTTGCATGCTTAAGTGGGTCGAACCTAACAGCTTAGAGGCTTGCAGGCCAACAGTACAACGGCGGCTGGCTATATATTATTTACTCTCTGGTCCTCATTCTATTTGAATTGCTCTGTTTGTAGTTACTTTATTGTTCTCGAAAAAAGACAAATGTCATGCAACAGTCATAATATTAATTAGTAAACTATATTAATTAAAATTCTTCAGGGTTTAACGAAGCGACACACAACCCGACTCACCTCATTAAAAAAAAAAACAAACCACTTCAGTAAAAATTATCAAAATTAATTGTGCGGAACTCGCGTTGTTTCACATTAAATAACCGCACACGGAAAACGCACACACGCAAACACTAAAACAATAATTATTCTCATAATATAATAAAATAAATAATATTAATTAATCTTTATTATCCATTTCGGTTTCTACGCTCTTTGAATTCCGCAAGGTCTTCGCAGACAACAAAAACTTGCTGGAGTTTGTAAGTTTTTTTTAGATTACCTACATCAGATAAATTCTTGTTGTTTGACTTCCTGGTTAGGTTATTATTATAGAACAAATATTTTTATTACCTGTAATTATCTCTTAAGGGGAAAGCATAAATGAGTTGTACAATCTATTGATAAATAAGATTGTTAAGGTAAATGTGTGGTGTAACTAGAATGGATAAGATTAAAAATGGTACGTTAAAGGAAGTTTGAAAATAGTACCAGTAAAAGAGAGGTCGAGGAGTAATAGGCTAGCGTGGTACGGGCATAATACGAGAAGAGATGAAAGTCACGTAAGTAGAAAAGTCTTGAGTATGAAGGTGGACGGACAAAAGAGTAAAGACATACCGAATAAGGTATGGATGGAATGTGAGAAAAATGATAATAGGTCTTTACCTATGAAATTGCCATTCTGCAGTACTGGCCATTTCAAATCAAAATAATTTTTGTTTGGCTAATCGCATTATAATCTTTTTTGTCATCATGGATACGTTAAAAATTCGAGTAATTATGGAATATGAGTACCGTCGTGGCAGCAACGCGGCACAAGCGGCACGTAACATCAACGACGTTTACGGAGCTAACACTACAAACCAACGCACCACCTGTTATTGGTTTGCTCGCTTCCGTTCTGGGAATTTCGACCTGAAAAATGAACCTCGCGGTCGTCCGAAGACTTTGGTCGACAATGACGAATTAAAGGCGATTGTGGAAGCTGATGATACACAATCTACGGCTGAATTAGCAGCAGCTTTCGACGTTAGCGTCAAAACAATATTGGTGCATTTGCGTCAAATTGGCACAGTAAAAAAGCTTGACAAATGGGTGCCCTACGAACTCAATGATCGCCAGCGCGAAGTACGCGTCGAGTCGTGCCTTGCACTGCTCAACAGACTCACAAATGAAGGAATTTTGAACCGCATTGTTACCTGCGATAAAAAATGGATTCTGTTTGATAACCGCAAGCGCTCAGCAAATGGGTTGGATCCTGGTTGAGCACCTGAACAATGCCCTAAACGAAAACTTACCCCTAGAAAAGTTATGGTCACTGTTTGGTGGTCTAGCACCGGTGTGATTCATCACAGCTTCTTACCAAACGGGGTGAGCATTACTGCAGATGTGTACTGTGAAGAACTGAACACAATGATGGAGAAGCTAGCACATCTCCAACCAGCAATGGTCAATCGCTCGTCTCCGCTGCCTCTGCACGACAACGCGCGACCTCATACTGCACAGCAGACGGTTCAAGTTGCAAGAACTGGGGTTGGAAGTTCTCCGTCATCCGTCCTACTCACCAGACCTTGCACCTACAGACTACTACTTTTTCCAGAATTTGGATAACTCCTTGGCGGGAAAAAAATTCTATACCCGAGTGGCAGTACAAAATGCCTTTGAAGAATTTGTTGCCTCCCGTCCAGCTGATTTCTTTAAGAAGGGCATCAATAAACTGCCACTGTGTTAGCAAAGATGCATTGATTGTATGGGTGATTATTTCGATTAATACAAATAAAAAATACATGAAAAAATTTCGTTTATGCTTTTTCATACAAAACGGCAATTTTATAGGTAAAGACCTAATATGTGCGTAAAAGGTGTGAATACTGAGATAACATCTGACAGAGGGAGTGGAAGAGGAAAACATGTTGTATCGGCTCTATTTAGGGGGGATAAGGGTAAGAAGATGAAGAAAAAGACATCATACATTAATGTCTCTAATGGTTTATGCAGCGCATACCGACACAGCTGTCAGTAGGATTATATTCAACTATCTTGGTAGCTTATATTATGGCCAATTTAAATTATATATTATTCTGATGTATGAGCTATTTTAATGTGATGTTTTATCAAAATCCATTCAATAGTTTTTGCGTAAAATAGTAATAGATATTCGTCCCTCCTTATTTAATTTCTTATTTATAATTTCAATAATTTACGCACGAATGTCCTAAGCGATATCACTTACACAATTCGGTAGTAAACTCAAATTTTATCTAAAACATGTGTAACTGTAGTCTCTGCATGTATCTTGTTTTCCAATTTTTGCATTAAACATTATAGGATCATGTATTTTTGCATTATAAAAAAAATTAAATTACATTTTTAGAATCGATTCTGATCAGATTTTATACACGATAATATGTAGCATTTCGCTATTAAGTAGCTCTAAATTTTATTAATATTGCAGATAACAATCGTAATACATAGAGTAATTAAAAAAAAGTTAATTTTATTCTTAACTGATTTTTATAAAGTTATATATATGTAATGTTATCTACAAATTGATAGCCTATAATCATTATCATGAGGCGATGATGGCTTAGTTCATAGTGTGTTCGGACACACCGTCGATGGACGTAAGTTCAAATCTTTGCATCTGGAGCTTCCGGTTAGGGAACATCATGATGATACCGTATCATGGTGGTAGGGTTCTTCTAAGTCCGCCTGACTACCTATCACCCTCAAGTAGAAAATCTGTCACCAAGCACTTGCTGATGTGTTCAGCAGCTGCACCTGAGAACCACCTCCAGGCTTAACGTGTTTACCATCCTAGACCACATTTTCATTTAACGTCATACGAGATTGTGGTTCTAAATCCAATAATACTTTTCATAAAATAGGAGTAAATATAAAGTTATAAAGTTATATAAACGCTTGCGAAATCGCGAGTACAGCTAGTTATAGTGATATATCATGCGATACATGAGGAAACATGGAGCGGATTAGGGCGGTACAGTACAAATATCCGCCGGAAGCCGACCGGCCTTACCGCCTACTTCTCCATCATTCTCATCTATTTAAACTATACTATTATTGTGATTACACTAAATAGGTATAAATTTTAAATTTCCAATGTTTCTATACGACCAACCTATGGATCAGCTTCAATAAACAGAGTATCAAGGCATTACGTGTCCAACATTGTGACTAACGTGATTCTGTAGCGCTTCTGGGATGTTTGCATATCCACGAGCAGTGATTTTTATGCTATCATCCGTAAGAGAGTAGCATCCATTCTGGATAGATTTCGCTATAGTTCTAATAAGATAATAAGAACAATGATAAACATGTATGATAGTCCTTTCATAAAACACTGGATGTCGGTTGTTGTATACTTATGTGAGGTGGCGTTACATCTTTATACAACTACGTATTAAAACATATGTTAGTATAGTTTTGTAGGTTAACAGGTTGTGGTAGGTGGTAGAGCCATGCTGAAGATATTACTGGTTTCAGCATGAATGGATCGGCTCGCCCGGGGTGCTACCACCCGAGATATAGAAACACCAACGTGAAGTAACAGTGCTTGCATTGTTGCATTTCGTTCGGTTAGTGAGAGCGCCGGAAGCCCACCTCCCCTCCCCTTCCTCCTCCCCTCTCCCCCCTCCCCTTCCTCCACTCCCACTCCCGTCCCCCAAACACAGGCTGGCAATGCACTTGCGATTCCCCTGGTGTTGCAGTGTCTATGGATGGTGGTGATAACTTAACATCAGGTGATCCATCTGTTCGTTTGCCTCCGATAATATAAAAAAGTATTCAATTATAATGTTATTTTTTAAACTTCGTACCTAGTAATGTAATACTATATATTTTTTGTTTTTGTGGACTCTTGTTGTGTGATAACTAAATAAATAATAATAATAATCTTATTACAAAGATTTGAAAGACCATTGATTTTATTTTTAGTCATAAATTTTGGCACTTTCATGAATTTGATGTAAGATAAATTATATTTATATAAGAAAACTGTTTAGGAAGTTCATAATCATTACATAGTATAAAACAAAGTCCCCTACCGCGTCTGCATGTCTGTCTGTTCGCGAAAAACTTAAAAACTACCGAACGAATTTTCATGCGGTTTCATCCGTGGATAGGGTGATTCATGAGAAACGTTTTAGTATATAATTTGTCAAGGATTTTTTCATAATCAGGATGGGACAACGTCTACCGGACCTGCTAGTTAAATAATAATATGTACTTTAATTATACAAATGTCACTTTTATAAAAAAAATCTATATTGTATTTGGAATATCATAGGAATATCTAAGCCTATTTTTTTTTTAACGTGGGGAAATCCCTTATGGATACGCTACCCTCCCGGGGGAGAGGGTGGGTTATGTCCGAGTCGCACGGACTAAAACCCCACGGTGTACCGACAGACCGTTTTGTGGGGGCGGCAAGGGATCGTTCAAGCTAATCAACCTTGTAGAGCCATGGTCCTACCTATAGAGGGACAGACCGGGTACACGCCGGCTGCCCCCCCTCGTCTGCCGGACCTGTGCAATGAGGAGATGAACGCAGCTTCTTGCGCACGATCCTGTACGGGCGCCCCAAGGATCCCCCTTAAGCCTAAGTAACCCGCTGTAATTTCATCTATCTGCCAGTGAAATTCCTGTCAAAATCGGTCCAGCCGTTTCGGAGATTACCCGGAACAAGCAGACAGACAGACCGACAAAAAGTTTTAAAATTACATTTTTGTTATCATTAGCGTGTATACTTTCATACCCAATCAGTTTTATTTTTTATTTTGATGTTACATACAAACACTTCACTTTTATATGTATAGATTTCGGTGACATCTTACAACCTGTCCTTTGTCAAAATTCTCAAATTAGTCGTGGGAAAATCAAGATCGAAATAAAAAAATTCATTTTGTTCTCATAATTCTGTCATGATTATACAATACATATAAGATTGTATTTGGGGTTATATATAAATACTTTGAAAAATAAAAGAAAAAAATCAAATTTAAGGATAAACACACTAAAGTAAGAAAGAATTACTTTATTATTGGAACAACCATACACTTAATATTTACAATACATTACTACAATAATTAAATTACACAAACAAATTAGACAAAAAAATAATTCATACATTTGAAAAATGAGAAAAAAATAAAATATCCAACAATTGGCAATCCCATTCAGCAAAATGTGCTGTATAGCAGTACTGCAGCGCTGATTTTCGATGGGAGCCCATATGAGGATAAACGGACGTTCAGCCGTATTTGAAATCAAAATTCAAAAGCACCTCAAAACTATCACCCGGTTCGGACATACAACTCACTCATCGAGAAAAACCGACAAGAAACTCGATCTGGTTTATCTTTTCATCACACATATTTTTATAAACATCATAATTACATCCGTTTTTGATGTATGCACAGAGAGGAGCTTCAGAAGTCATCCTCGTTCACATGTTTGTCCAGCCTGTAATAGATAGCCTTTAAACATTAAAACCCTCTTGAGCTCAATATCAGGCAACTCGGTAAAGTGCTTTGGAACTTTGTTATAAAACATAACATTACTACCTAAAAAACTGTTACTGGTCTTAGTGAGCATGATACGTGGAATGGATAATTTGTCATTTGCTTTTAGTATTTAAATTCTGTCGGTATTTTACCAAATCCAGCTTATCTGAGTTTTTGCGATCTTACATTAAGTAATCAAGAATATATTGGGAGTGCAAAATTAATATACCGAATTCCTGATACCTAGCTTATAATGATTCGCGAGGCCTTATATGACTGTAATTATTCTAAGTGCCCGTTTTTGTAATTGAAATGTGGTGTCTTTCTCTGCTCCTGCTAATAGTCGCAAAGTAGATTTAGATCAATCATTGTTTATCCAACTCAAGAATATGTTTCGATGATTTCATACCACAGTCATTGTTAAAGTATACCGATGGTCACCTTTAAGTAAAATATCCACCACCAGATCTAGTGAAGTGATTTTACTGGGCTAATCGATACAAGTTATCTTCAACTGGGAATCACACCCGACCTCGAATTTCTATTCAACCGTAAGGGAATTATTTTTATTATGAGCTGACTACTAATGAACCATTCATAAACGATCTACCAATATGCAGCGACATAACACGAGTAAAGATATGAGTATAAACTCCTGACGGGAACTCCATATACAAACACGCGTTCGAGTTGCTGAAACTAATCGAGTTTTCAGTTCTAAGTTATTCTATTTGAAGCTAGCGATAACTTTAGCGCCGTTTTATAATATTCGACACGACATTATTTTTAATCCATACATTTTTTGTTCCTCGAGTACACTGCTTTTAGGTACACTATATATGGGGAACTGATAATTAAACTATTAAATGTGATTAATTACCTATCCATACTCTATTATTAAATTAAACGTAGCTCACATATGGTTTATCTTCTTCATTTTTACGCTTAGCTTAAAATTCTTGTCAGGTATTCTTATTTTAATATATCACTTCTATATTCAAACGAACATTATAAAACCGTGATTATCTTTGCTTAATACCTTTTTAATACAGAACCTCTGGACCGAGCGCAATTAACTTTAAAGAAACTGATTACTTGGATAACATGGATAAATAATCCTGAGATAACCAAAAAACATTGTCGTAAAGTCTAACAAAGAACCTTGTATGATATATTGATATAATTAATATTTTTTACTTATTAATAAGAATATACAAATTTATATTCACACTTGACTTAAATAAATAAAGACAAGCAATGTAGAAGTATACAATTATAATACAGTTTCGTCTTTATAAATATTAATAGTTGATTTGACAGCAATAACTCGTAAACATATGAAAGAGTATACGTATAAATAGGCCAAGCAGAACTTTTCCTGCGCTATCCAGTAGTAACTCGACCATGGCCATATCTATCTGGTTCAGATGTTGAATATTTTTGTTATCCTAAGCCTATATACACTGTTAATATGAGCTATTTCGGTTCATAAATATACTATATAATTTGTTAATTACGACTGTGCCTATCGGAATCTAGCGCAGCTACTCGTTTGAACCGTAGTATTGAAAAAACAAATATATTGTGTAAAGTCGGCCACAACATACATTTACATCGATACACATATGCGAAGATTTTTAAATAGTAGTAATTTCACAACCATATGCTGCCGATAAATCGTATCGTAACATAAAAATGAACTCCAATTTACTCGCTGTAAGCATCTGTCTACCAAACCCATATCTGTGTGAAACTCGGTTTTCATACATACCTCTATATCAGATACTAAATAACACATAATGCAAGGTAAAGCGAAATATCGTACATTATAATCCAGGATTTATTTTGACAATCCCGAACTGGAAACTTCGATAAGTATGTGAGGGAAGTCTAACTCTATTTCGTATAAATACATTAAGTAATTAAACTCAGGTTATATTCACTTTTTAAGGAATAGTGATGTCACTGTGTTTTATTGTAAGCACAGTATAATGCAAAAAAAACTGCGACCAACGAGGTGATCGGTGATCCATCGTTGGTTTTCGCGGAAATATAAGAGAAAAAATAATTATATGCTTGGTGACCTCGACCCATTCTTTACCAATTCGCTTGGTTATCTACTTGTATTATACTTCAACTCATCCTCGCAACACAAATAAGCGCATCAATATGGCGAATGTTACACCTTGTGTGTGGTGGTCGCAATAACTTTGGGCACAGTTCTCGTGCGAAACATACACTTACATATATATGTTATATAGGGTTAGTACTATGTTAACACTCAAACGACGGATTAATCATTATTGGCATACACAACAATAAATACAATGCCAGTATATCATAATGAATACTGGGGATATATCATTAATTTAATAATTGTAGAACAAAAAAACATAAAGGTCAACTAATATAACAAAACATCAGTTTAGTGAAGCGCGTAACGTTTTATCGATATCGGTAAAATGCTTTGTCCGGCGCACGCCCTGCGCCCGCGAGACGGCTAGACTCGTCGATAAAAAAATTACACGTTTGCGTATACGAATTGTGCGTGATGTGAATATTAATGTATTTTCCCCTTTGGTGATGTGCACTAATAGATTTTAATCGGCCGCGGACAGTGACACTGTCCCGACTTATGTCTCTTGTATAATCATTTTACGCCCCATTTATATGAAAATACTATATCATAATTTTTAAGCCTATAAAACAGAAGAGTTTGTTTGATTAAACGCGCTCATCTCAGGAACTACTGGTCCGGTATTGAAAAATAATTCGGTTTTAGTTAGCTCATTTACCGAGGAAAGTTTAGGTTATATATCATCACGCTAAGACCAATAGGAATGGAGCACCAATGAAGAATCGTTTTGATTGCTTTCGCTGCGTGTTAGGGTTAGTATTATATACGTTGCCATAGTAACGTGGTAAGTTTCTATCGCAATCATTTTCAAAAAGTTTATTCTACGTTAGTTTTTTTCCAATTTTTTATTTGCAATCTATTACGTATTATAAAAATAAAGTGTGTGTATGTAAAAACAATGAAATAAATTATATCTTTTTGTTGAAAGGATATACCTACAAACTTAGATCAATAATAACTAGATATCGGGTCGTCGCGAAAAATACGTCTTGATAAATAACAGGTTAGCTTCGATTTTGTACGTGACCCTTTTTCTAGTTATTGTTGATCGAAGCCTACAAATAACAAAAAAAAAAATGTTTTTATATTCGGTCGATATTAATTATATATTATTATTATATATTTTGTCTGTTTGTTTGTTTGTTCAGGGTAATCTTCAAAACGGCTGGACCTATTTTAACGGGAATTTTACTGGCAGATAGCCGAAAGTATAGCATTTGACATATTCTATTTTATTTGAGCACGGCTTCATCCGCATTGCTATTTCCAAAATGGTTGATCTGATTTTCACGGAGTGGTCACTGGTAGATAGCAGAACTCATAAACAGTAATTTAGGTTTTTTATTCGCCTTCGGTCGCAGTGGAATATCTGAAATGCTTGAACTGATTTTCACGGGACTTTCACTGGCAGATAACTAACTAATGAGTTATTTTATTTTAAATTAGCGGGCTCATCAGACGTTATACTGCTCTAATAATAAAAAGAAAACCTTTATAAATTATACCTAAACCTTCCCCGTGAACCGTTTTACCTACCGGTGAAAACGGCATGAAAACCCTTTATGTAGTTTTTGACTTTATCGCGAACAGATAAACAGACAGACCAGAGGACTTTGTTTTATACTATGTAGTGATGAACTGTTACCTATGCATTCGTTCGTGTGAAATTGATCAAAAATAATTTGTTTACTGCAAACAAGCGCGTGAGGCGTGTGCTGTACTGGACTCCAAGAATAAATGTATGTAATTTGAAATATATTATCATTTTGGTCAATCTGGCGCCCATTTTGTTATATTTACCGCGTTTACATCTACATATACACAGTGATTATAGCAACGTATAAGAATAACACAATTATATCGACGATATGGGCATGTTATATCTATATAATAAAAAAATTAACAGATAATGTTCGATAACGTATAGTTTAAAATTATCATTACTTTCTTATATAGTGTTAGTGAGCACTGAGGGTGGTATATAGTAAGTTAAAGTTCCAGGTATATTGCTAATGATTGATCCCATCCCATTCGATATACTATTCGTATTCACTTATCTAATGTACACATTACATGTTAGAGTAGATGGCGTGCGTGTCGTAGATACAAATGTTTTTGAAAAAACATTTCTGTAATGTACACACCTATTTACAATTTCACATTTCTTTAATACATTTAAAAAAAATGCGTGCGGAGCCACGGGTCTCTGCTAGTATATAAATATTTTTAGCAGAGCGTTCAAGTTCAAATATTAAATTAAAATTCTGTTATTTTTAGAATATCCAATTATACATCTACATATACTTATAGGCTAATATTTCAATGATACACTTCTTTACTAATAAACTCATAACAGAGTGAGATTTATTTAAAGAAAACACTTTATAACTACATGGGTACTTATACTAAAATACTATATACATATATATACAAATAGTAGATAGATGAAATTAAAATGTCTGTTTTTAATGTCAAAATACAAGGTGTTTACTGAACGGATATGAAAGTACACAGGATACTTAAAAAATAAATAAATTTGTAATTTTTTTTCTGTCTGTTTGTTTCGGATAATCTCCGGCACGTTTGTACTGATTTTGACAGGTTTTATAGATAGCTGATATAGAACGTAGAATTTAATAGTAACTTAAGTTACTTTTATTTTACAACAAAAAATTGTTTCCGCGCTAATATAATAAACTAAAGAAGTTTTGTCGATTATTGTACGTTTGGTATTTTTGTTAAGTACCACCTAGTATCGAATAATAGTATAAAACTCCATATGCTTCAGTATTGAATAGAATAGAAATACTTTTAGTGGTAAAGTGACCAAATCCATTAAAATTAAATTTGAATAATATATAAGGTAGATGATATTAATATCGAAAAACTCTAAGCTCCAGTCATAAAATTGAAAAGTTATACAATCCAAAAGCATATTCTCATCACATGGAGATTGCGAACCCTAAATAATGTTTATTTATTTCCGTGTTAGCGAATACATTGGTATAATGCATCTCTTTGATCCGTTCGCACGCAAAACACTCCCAGTGTCCCTTCATGCAAATTCGCACGATACAAAAACAAGGGTGTCCGCGTAATGCTCTTAATGCCTGAAACACCATTAATATTTCAAAATAAACTAGATAAAAATATATTCAAATAGGATTGTTCGCGATAAGCTGATGAAACTGCCTGGGAACGCGTGCCTCGTCTTCATGTGGACAATTTTGGCTTTGCCATGTCTTAACGATTAGTATGTACTCATTTATATAGTTATTATGCATAATATTTGTTTACCTATTTTTTTCACAGCATTTTATAACATAAGGATTTAATAGTACTCGATATTATGGTTAATTTTTTGTTTTGTTTGAGAAAAAATATTATGTTTATGTATTATGTGGTAAAACAATTTAAAGGATTAATTCTTATTCTAACACGGGTTGTGAAAGATAATACAATATTGCACAATTCTGACTACTTAGATCTATTGTGATCGCCTAGGCGATTAAAACTCATTGTCGAGTCCTAAAATTAAAAAGAATACCAGAACAACAAAATGTTCAATACTCCTTATTTAATAGGTAGCAATAATGTTATAGAGCAGCTTATAAAAATGTTTACTCGAACTTTATAAATAAAGAACGAATGTGTGTAGTAGTGCAAGCGAGTAACTAAACATTAACTTCATAATTAGACTGCTACTTTTATTTTATCACAGTAGTAAAGAGGAAGCACTAATCATGATTTAATATTTTTATTATTGCATACACTTTTAAATGATAACTATATCCAGTAGTACTAAGGAAATAATACAGATGAGGGTGCGTGGGAAATACTGACAAGAAAAATTATTTGCGATTGTAATAAATGTTCTCTTCTAACTTTTTTATGGTGGTAGAGCCACGTTGAAACTATTACTGGTTTTAGCATGAATGGGTCGGCTCGTCCGGGGTAGTACCACCCTCTCATAGAAAACCGACGTGAAGTAACAGTGCTTGCATTATTGCGTTTCGTACGGTCAGTGAGAACGCCGGAGGCCCACCTCCCCTCCCCTCTCCTCTCTCCTCTCCTACTCCATCCCCTAACCCTTCCCCCCAAAGGGTGGCAACGCACTTGCGACTCCTCTGGTGTTGTTAGTGTCCATGGACGGTGGTGATCCCTTAACATCAGGTGACCCACTTGTTCGTTTGCCACCTATGACATAAAAAAAAAAAAAACTGTTACAAAATATCACTTAAATCAAAGGTCACTGAACCAAAATTCTGTTACTGTGTATTGTTAATTAATAAATAGCTACGATCAGATAATTAACTTAATTCCAGCTAAAATAAATTACAATTGTAAACGGCATTTCAAATAAAAGAAAAGGGTACTCAACTAATCAGAGACAATAGACATGTCATTGATATGTAATTGTTCCAAATTACAATCTGCAACAAACGTTTTAATAAAGCCAACGGTTCGGAGACGGCACGGTTAAAAGATCAATAAAGAGCCGATATGAGTTCGTGCAGATATCTACGCGTACAACAATATATCTAGCGATAGTGGAACGATGTCTGCCCATAATATTCTTTGGGGTGCATCTCATTTGGCTTAAGAACCAGCCTTTGTCAACAAAGTTGGGGGCGGACGGAAAAATCGATAGTGGCCGCGAACGGCAGGCCTCCGATCATCGCACGCTTGTCTTTGGTGATTCTTGTCTCAATTTAAATTTTGCATTTGAAATTTTATTTTTTACCCTAATTCTTACCATACCTTATTCAGATGTAGCTAGAGACTTTTGATGAACAAAGTTGAACAGTACAGAACAAATTTACTTGATATATTATATATCATATCTATTTAGTTCTCTGTTTAGTTTATTCACCGTTTATTTTAAATCTCATAATTTTCATACAAACATATTATTATTATATTCAGCACTACGATTACATAGAACTAAGTCATCTAAAGTATTATTTCAAGAATGTTATTTTATTATTATCCATATAGAAACATATTTATAGATACATCTATGTACGTTATAAAATGCAGATAACTATTGATCATAATTTTATTTGTCATATTTTCCTACAACCATAATATAGTATAAGGTGATAAGACTCCAGATTATTCGCGTTCACGGAACAATCCACTACATGGGTGGACTAGACGATGTGACTCTTTGTAAAACACATTTGGACTAAATTTGATAAAATTTTAACTGGCAGAAATTCGTCACACTTATCAATCCTAGTAAAAATATTATCGATAATGTCGATCAAAGTCTACACTTCCCTAACGCGTAAAACAAACTTGACTAATTAACAATCAAACATAACTCGCAGACAATACAACAAAAAATTGAATAGAATATCACTTTCATAATAAAAAAGTTCCCATTTGAAGCAATAACTGTATGAATATCATAATGAAATACATTAATTACATGTTACGTGTGGTTGTTATGCGTAATGGCCGCTAATCGGCGGTTAACCTGACGTTTTGCATAAATAATAACTGATTCATTAATCAAGACGCTCACTGACAGTTGCATTATGAATTCATAAGTGAGATATACATCATAATCAATCTGTTAACACAATTATGCTAAATCGTGAAGAGCAAAAAAGCAATGTAAAATACTATTTGTCAAACAAACGTTTACTGCACCTTCGTACTCAAAGATTATTTATCAATATTATACGTGTATACCCACAAATCAGTCAACAAATCGCCGTAAAAGGCCAGCGTATATATTACAATCAAATATCTCATTAGTTAAACATATATTCAACTCATTAACAACGGGCGGTTGTTATTCGAATTAACCGTTCGGTAATAGAATTTGATTGAGTGTACGTTTTTAATAGACGTTTTCACGCTTGTTTAAGATTTTTTATTATCTTACTACTATTATATCGCTATAAAATACTAAACATAAGGCGAAGACACGCTTTGTATTGCAGCTATCCGTTCTAGGTTATCGATTATACAGTTTTCGATCACGTCACCACTTAACCGACGAATAAAGCTGTTACGTTACAGAATAATATATAAAATAATACTATTTCTGTATAATGTGAATGAATGAAGGAGAAACTAACTCGAAAACAATCCATAACCGGCTTACTTCTCAAGAATAGGAATCTATAAGTAACTGATGGTAATTTAACTTTATATTAGAAACAACGCAAATAACTACATCGTTTACATTTTGCTTTGTTAATCTATACACATGTAAATAGAAGTATTTGTTTTTTGTCCTGGCTAAAGAGATTTTTACAAGAGTTTCTCTGGCAGATAAAGGATTTGATGAGACTGTTCTCTTGTATAGTATGTGTTATTATGTTATTATAAAAGCTAAACAGTGATCATAAAACTAAATACAGGATAAAATGTATATTAGTTTAAATAAGTAATGTTAAAACTACAATAAAAACAATTGTGGATATACTACAATTAATTATAAAACACATAATGCCCATAAACCAACAAAAGTAATACCAAATACCATCTAATAAATACATAACTGCCTAATATTCATAAAATTCCAATTGTAATCAATTTTTGTAATAAAACAAGAATAAACTGTACATTCCATTACTTGAATATGTATTCTTAGATGTTTTGGGTAATGGAATCAAAATAAACAGTTACCGTGAATCCTTATACGAAAATATTTAAAAAACAAAAACATACATTAAAAGCCACGTTCAGAATTCAAATCAGACACCCGGCTGGTTTATTACGTCGATATGTAAATTTTGTACAGCGTCACTACCCTTATAAAGACCCTGTTTGAATTGAAAATTTAGTTGAACGAGGCGAGAGTAAGCCGACATTCAGCCAGTGCGGCCACGTCTTTCAGCCAACTCGCTGCTTCTGAACGAAACGCGAAATTTTTAAAAATTGATACATGCGATGTTTCTGTCTTATCGATAATCAAATATCTTTGTTTTCGAACACTATAGAAATGACATTACTGGAAAGAAAAGAATTTATATTTGTATTTCCAAAGAGCGTCCGTGTGCTGGAACGCACAGTTTGAAAATGCGCGCGGAGTGCTAGCTAGCGAGGTTGTTTTCCGTGCGCACGGCGACAGTTATGACGGAAAACGATAACGTATGATGTGTCACGTGGTATTTCGATCTGTCAAAATGACAGAGATGGAAGACGAAGAAGCGAGATAGCACGATCGAGTGTACGGTAACTTTATCGTAAGTAAACAACATCCTATAATTATCAAACGTTAGTATTTTTAATGTTTTCACTATTAATATAGATTTTAAATTAGGAAGATAATAAATAATTCGTATTTTTTAAAGCATTTTTAACTAAATTATCTTAAATGTAATTCAGTTATAATAAACTTGTATCCCTAACAATGATATATAATTATTTTCAATAATTTTCTTCTATTTTTAATAATAATGTAGCAGAGGAGGTACGAAAGTATAAAGTATTTATTTCTTATTTCCCTTTATTAATTATCTATAACTCGATAATATAACTTAATTACGGTTACAATAAATTGTAAATGTGCCAATTAAACTCTTAAGATAAATACAAGTATAATTAAATAGACTTTTAAAGAACTTTATATTCATTTATAACTCGATACAACTATAATTACTTAAAAACAATGACAAACGTATTTTGGATAAAAGGATGATATGATCTATATTTGTTTCTTTACAGTTCTCTTGTTATTAAACTGTTGTACAGCAGTTTTTTTACCCAAGATCCTTAGACCTAGCTAGCAGAATAAGTCAACAGGTACAATTGCGAGCAATTTATAGCCAAAATATCGAAGAATCCGAAACATTTCAAACACCAAAACTGAACATTAATATATTTTATGAGAATACCACTTTCCAACGACAACTGTAAAATTGTTTCTCTTATAACACGTATTACGTATCTCGGAAAAGCAAAGCATTGGTAAGAATGGTTGGATAGTGTTTTCAAAATAATATAGGTAGATTATATGTAGCCATAACCAATTCTTAGAAAGGCGACGACAGTGATGTACACTTACTAAGTCTTTTTACTAATCCCAATAAACTAACTCCTTACTTCTAATTATAAACAAAAAAGTTTGTAAGGATAAATAGATGTTTATAAAAATATCACTTAAAAACCACTTAACGGGTTTTGAGTACACAGTAATATAGTTTATATATCAGAGTAAGACATAGAGTGTAATTTGTAAACATATTATTTAAATTGGCCCAAATATGTAATGTAATATGTACAAATGTCAAATAAGTTTGAAATAATCCTTTCATGTGAGAGCTATGCAGTATGCGCTAGGTATATAGAACTTCAAAATTACAAGAAGATTTTGTATGATCTTATCATTCATAATGTATGCAAACACAGACGAAGACAGGTGGCTGCTAGTACGTCTATAGAGAAGAGTGCATATAGCCTGGTATCGATGCTTTTTTAACGATATTTGTTTTTTTTCCACGTAACCAGAGATTATATGAACAAAAGCACTTCTAACAGTATAAGATGGTATTTCTACTACGGCCCTCCACCTGTAATAGATACTTATTAGTTATTTTAATAAAGCAAAGGTATGCGTTTGTAAAGAGGTCGTAATTCACAGCGAATGACCTCATGGGCGCGAGAATGGCGTCTGGCATGCGTCACATGGTACGTGACAAACGGAGCTCGCTTTGTTCCAGTTAACGCTACATACCTATTGTATCCTGATATCACACCAATCTATATTTACAACTGACGAGCGTTATGAATGTCGATATACCGAAATACCCGAGGTGCGTTATAATCATTCCAGGTATTTTCCTAAAAAGCATAAATAATTTTGTAATTTTTTTCTTAAAACATATCTACTTATATATATATATAT